>VWZG01005391.1:421608-514776 GCA_013396735.1 Grallaria varia | reverse complement strand
CCAAAATTTTCTTTTTTTTTTTTTTTTCCCCTTTTTTTTTTTAAATATTTTTTCAAACTGGACTCCGAGGTACGAGAAGGGTCCCACCAGCTCAGGTCTCGCTGCTGCCTCGGGCTACTTTCCCGAGTAAGTAAAACACACTGCGCAACCTAATACGGCTCCGGATTGGAATAGTGTCCTTTCGGAATGACCACTCTTGGAGGTTCCTGAGTCACCCCAAGCACATTTTGCAGCCCTTTGCTGCCGTTGGCAATTTGATACAACCCAAGTGTCGAAGGCAGAGCGTGGCGGAAGGATTCCTGATCCAGGGTCATCCTGGGCTACACCAGGAAAGCAGAGGTGGGAGAGTTTCATTTCCTTTAAGGGGTAATATCCTGGGGGTAAGTTACATGTTAAGATGAAAACCACGCGACTGACAGGATGGTTTGTTGTAGTTCTCCCACAATCTCTGGGAGATGAAGAGGTTGTCAGAAAGATATCATGGAGTTGTTTTCTTTGATAAAGATTTTACGGTTTAGATCAGTGGAAAAAGAAGTCAATTTTGTTCAATATCAGTTTAGACTCTGTTTGGAAACCTCTTCAGTCTCTAAGCACCAAGGTAAGCTGCTTAGTTCATCTTTGCACGGGGTGAGGTAAATGCTCTTGAATAATACACTAATTACAAAGTTTTTAGCACCATAAAGAATCTGTGGGGTTATGCAGCCCTAAAAAGTAAGTTATGTTCCTACAGTAAGTAGATAATGATTACATTTGTGCTGAGTTCAAATTTTAAAAAAAATTTTGAAACTATGCAAATTATTTCCATTTTCATGGGATAATTAATGCATATGAAACTTTCCAACATTTATCATTACTTCAATGTACAGTCAGACGACCAGATAACAAATGCACTGTCCGAAAGGAGGAAAGTTCCTATAAATCATCTGTGAAGTTAGATCTAGGCATGAACTGAGATGTTTGTGCAATAGATTTTTTTTTAAGAACAAAATCTGATTTCGTTAATACAACTTTTGTTCTGTCAAAAACCATATTTACAACAACAATAAAAATAATTACGTGCTTTCAGTAATTCTCTCTTTTCTAATGCTTGGAGGGGGTTTTCTCTTGTTCCTTGGGTTGCATTCATTTTTCACTGATATAACACCAGTTTTCAGGACAGTGGGAACTGGAAGGATATAGCAGAGGAAGTGATCAGTCTACACTCCTGTTTTTTTTCCTTAATTTTTTTCCCAAAGCACACCCTGCAGTGACGGCATGAGAGGCAGGCCAGGCCTTTGGAGTGTCATTCCAGAACAGAGGGAGAAGTTCCCTCTGAGGAATGAGACAGAGCCCAGGACTTTGGGCCCAGGGAAGCACAGCCTGCTGTCCTTCATAGGCACTGCTGAGCTACAGGAGTGGAAGTGCCAGCACACTTCAAGGGGCAAGAAGGAAAAACCATTCAGCCTGAGGCTACCAGGGGGAACTTCAGCTCTGACAAAGGCACAGGAGGATCCTCTTCTCCCTAAGACTAACTCTTTGAGAACAAGCTGGGCAGGAATAAAGAACCTTTATAAGCAAATTCACTGCACAAACACTGGTACAAAGATATTATGAAGTGAAGCAGGAGCCCCTTTTGTCAAAGGCAGACACTATTATTAGCTGTTTCTAATTTTTACATTCTTACATGCAAATTATTATCAAGAACCTAAATTAGTTCACTCAAGCCCCTTTAATTAGAAATACACGTTAGACATAAAGCAGTGATTAAGCAATGGTTTATAGGAGGAGCTTTCCATACAGCATAAATAATCGAGAATAAAATATATGCATCTGTGGAAAAGTAAGTCCTGCTGAAGCCAGTTTGATTATCTGAATTTTGTCTGTGTCATGCAAATGGTCCATAAGCACAGTACTGCCTACAACCAGCTTTGTGGAGAACAAAACCGAAATGGAAAGGAATTCTTTCAGCAAGGTAAAAAATAAAATTGTATTCATTTAATTCTTCTGAATTTTTTTCCGATTAAATTTACTTTTAATTTGATATCAGGAATTGCTCTTTCCCTTTTCAGTGCCCACTGCTGCACAGGGCAGACATCAAAGGTAATTAAGCCACGCGTGACAGAGAAATAGTTGGGAAGTGTTTCAGGTATGAAACACAGTAACCTATTCAACAGCTTTCATCTTCTATGGCATGAGGTGCTGATGCAAACCCAGTTTAGCACCTTGGATAGCAGGAAACATAAAAAGCTGCTTGTTCTGACTCAGGTTATGTAAATGGCACAAGAGATGGGAAGACCTTGCAGCCTCCGAGCTGGGACAGGAAGGTTCTACTTGCAAAATCATTAACAAGCTCACAAATTCTAAAACCAGAAACGAGCCATTAACAGTATAAGGTTACCTGGGGTTTTGTTGGGGTTTTCTAAGGGGTTTTTTTGCTCCTTCCATTAAAACAGGTAGGGGCAGAGATCCCCCCCAAACGAGGCAGAGAGTTTTCACAGGGAATCACAATGTTTTATAACACTGAAGATGAGTTACAGATTTTTTTTACATAAAATACATATTTTGCTTTCAGATTGTACTGACCAGGTGCCTGTGCTAGCTAATTACAAATCAGCATTATGAACTGGAAACCTTCACACATAAATTACTTGCATCCTGCACAGATTTACACGATTAAGGGAAGCGTATTAACGTCTCACAAGGCAGGGACGTTTGCAACAATTGGGGTTAAAAGCACATTTAAATGCTTTAATTCTTCATACACGAACCATCCCACATAGACCAGAAACCTTCACTTCTGAACATGATTTATGAAAAAAATCTCATGTCCAATACAACATAGCACAGCTGTTTTTGTCATCCAACAGCAAAATGTGCTTGCAAACATAGTACCTTAGTCCTTGGCATTGGTAACTTTGTGCTGAAATACAGCTGGTCATGTAGAAACTGATCCACCAGACAGTGGGGGGAGTTCTCTGAAGGGATTCTTCAACCTTTTGCAAGAAAAAAGTACTTAACTCAGTGACCTTTCGCAATATTTTCTTAGCCAGCTACAGAATTACTATTTTCTTTTGTCTTTTTCTAATATACCCTTTTATCTTATGACTTCTGATCTATTGAAATGATGAACTGTGTAAGAAGAAAAAGAGAATTAACTACTTCCTCTAAATTTCACTGTGCTTCTTTTCATGTTAAAGAACCATCATTTTCACAATCACCATCCTGGAGCAATCACAGATACAACTGAAATATCCTTTTTAGGAGGAGTCAGAAAGTTCTGAATTCCGTAAAATTAAAAGCCCAGCTTGAACTGTTCCAGATTGAACAGAAATCTGCACTTGTTTTATGCATTTCATTCTCAGAGCTTCAAAGGGGAAGTAGAGAGAAACCTAAAACCCTGAGTCCCCAGCTCTGGCAGCCAGGGAGGAAAAGCCATCAGGTTTCCAGAAGATGCTTATATGAATATACTCTGACAGAATGCTGGGTTGGCATCTCCCACTGAAAAGCATTAAAGTAGAAAAAAAAAAAATCTACTTAATTCTCTTAACTGGTTCTAATATGGCCTCATTTCAATTTCTAATTCTACTTCAAATTGTAGTAACTGAATCTCATTACTGCTTCTGGGTTTTTTGGTAGATTAGAGAGCTGCTGTCATGAATCTCTCCATCTCTCCCCTATCCTGGCAATTACACAATCAAGTGACCCCTCGGTTTTCCACATAATAGAATGCCTGAAGAGATGGAGGTGATCAGAAGTCTCATTGCCTACACCTTCCTTTAACTGAAAGGAATAATATCTGCATATTCTGCTTTAGATGAGAACTGTTTATTCGGGTATCTCAGCTGAGCTAATTCTTTTATTGAGCCATTTGGAACATATCCCTGTTCCTCTTCACTGCCTCGCATCCACTTCCCCTTTTTAGATAAATTGTTAAGAAAAAAGGCAGAATGCAGTGGGTTTGTATCTAAAAAATGTCCTTTATCCCAGCAAATACAGCTCCCACTTAAGCACCAGGCACAAGGTGCTCACATGCAGACCCCCTGCCCGGGCTCTGGAACGCCCCTACGTTCAGCCTGCACCGTCCCCGCAGTCACCTTAGGGGATGTCACCACCAATTTAAAGGCAGAAAGTCCCAGGCTCACACCAGAAATCTGTGACAAACCTGTGGAAAGCTCATACTCCTGCAAAGGTGTCTGTAACAAAGCAGAACAGACGTTTGAGCCATCCATCCTGCAGCACTCCTTACCGTGGTAACTCAATGTGCTGTTAACCCTCCAGAAAATAATCCTGATGGATTTTTCCACCTTTAGGAACTGCACTGCAGCACCACATAAAGGCTGGATTAGTGGCCTGAGTGACACTTTTCCTTTGAAGTCTCTCGAGGGCAGGACTGTCCGTGCATCAAGAACACATCAGCTCGCCAGAGGTGCCCGAGACACTTCCCCTGCAGGTCACACGCAGCTAAATTATCTCCACTGTTCTCACAGTTCTGAGCCTTTCCCGTGCTCAGTTCCAGACTCCTCCAGCTGCCATCCAGCACGGGCACTCCAAAGAGCACAACAAAGCATGCACCCACACCAGGAAGAACATGTAATACTGCTTTGTTGGGTCATATCAAGATTAATTCAATCCCTTTTCTTTCCTTCCTTTCCCTCCCCCCAAAAAAAAAATTTGTGATGTGAAAATGCACTTTTGGGAACAACCCATTTTAACTTTACTAAACTTCTCTACCCAGCAGAGCGCACTACAGCAGGCATGGATGTGCTGGGCCATATCCAAAGTAAGTCTATATTTACATAATAAACTGATTTATTGTATATAACAAGTACCTGGAATTAGATGAAACTTTTATCATGTATCTTGAAAAAAACCTCAGCAACAAGTCTTCTCACAGAGCACCTGCTGGCAAAACCAGGCCCCTGCTAAGGATCTGTTTATTCTAAAGATCAACAGGCATCATTGTCAAAAGCCTTTTAATATGATTTTTTTTGGTTGTTTATTGACAGTTTTTTTCTGTAGAGCAATTAAGGCAAAGCTTGATTGCAAGGAAGGCTTAATTTGCAAAGAGAAATACATATTTCATGAAAGCTGATAAAGTGTTTCTAATTGTGGAAATTCCATTACCTGCAAAAAATGCTGTAATCTCTTCTTTTGGGGAGGAGAGAGAGATTTTCCTATGCTCTAAATATCCCCTCCTATTGAACTAATCAGCTGGTGATGCATGAAATTAGACTTCACCTGTCACGGTGACCTTGGAAAGGTCCTTGTGCAACCTGTTATTTAACACACACACCAGGATAATTCATCAGGAAAATCACAGAACTGGCCACAGGCATAACACACACCTAATGAAGAAATGGAGTTTTTTGTGTCATAGCTGCATATTGTAATAGTAGCAACTCACATTCTGAGCAACAACCCACTGTTGAATCGTCAACTTTTCCTCTAGTTTTTAAGGAATGGAAAAGCTCTTTAAATATAAAAGCCTTTCAGAAAGTTCTCTTTTTTTAAAAAAAATAAAAATTATATGCTTATATTATTATGCACTATTCTATATCTAGATAGGTCAAATTGCCAGGTGCTATAATGAAATCCGGGCAGGTAGAAACAAGTCACGTTAAGGAATCTTGTGCTACTGAACCTCCACACAGCACCTGTTCCTCCTGAAACATGAAAAAGTTAGGAAACACTCCCAGAGAATGCAACTGCAGCACCCAGAGAGGAAAGGACTTCAACGAGAAGTCCTCAGGCTTTCAGTAGGAACGATGGCTGCAATTTTATTGGTAGAAAATAAAAAGCAAGCGGCCACTATAAATTTGATTGCAAGCAACAAAATAGAATAGCTCGGGCATCTGATACGACAGATACATGATTAGCTAATGAACAGGGGTCCTTAACCTGGATCACAGGCATTTTTTTCTGGTAGACACAGGACATGTGATTTTGAAAAACACACACAGCCTTTGGTGGCAACACAGCTTTACTTTTTCTGCATGTTTTCTCCCTCTCCTGTGGTTCTGCATAATCTGACACAGACTCTACAATTATTTCTACATACTTTAAAAGGCTGTGTGTCTCCTACAGTAGCAGGACATTTAAATGCCGAGGGAAAGGGAACAATTCAACACAGGAGAATATATATAACCTATATATTTATATAGATCTGATCTCCACTTGTCCTTACTAAAAAAATTCAGAACTCTACAAAAGCAAACACAACCATCTCAGATAATCCACTTTCCTCATAAAGCCTCTTACTGAGTTAAATACATGGTAAATTCATTTATAAACTAATCAAAGGAAAAGAGGGGAAGAGGGAAGATAAATAAGTTCTGACACAGCTTTTTTTTCCACTCCCGGCACAGAGAGCCATTGGCAGAGCCCAGTCAGAACGGGCTGCAGGAACTCACTTTCCTCACGTACCGTGGTGGCTTCGATCTGAGCAAAGCAGAACTTTATTTGAAGAGGAAACTGATGAAACTGGAGGGAGATTTTGAGCTGGCTGCATTTCAGTTCAGCCCAGACAATGGACAGAAGTGATAGAATTCTTTAGTGATGGAAGTGGAAACATTGATAAGACATTTTCATCAGTCTTACTGCTTTCACCTAGGTCCAGATGTGCTAGAACGTCCTGACAACCAAAAGCAAAAGTCACTTGAAAAAGGAAAAACATTCGGATCAATTTTTGCAATCCTTAAAACCAAAAAATTTCCATGTGTCGAGAGAAGTGAAATGCCCTTATTTGACTCAAGGCTAATAATTATTCACAGTCTGTGAATAATCACCAAAAGAAACCCTGAAGAAATTTCAGAATCCAGCAGTGTAACAGAATTCCTATAATTTCTCTAAATACTCATTTTTATTGACTCTTGCAGCTGTGTCCTCTAAGTACAGGCCCAGAAAGGTGCACAGAAAGCTGAGTTTCCTTACACTGTTCAGCTAGACTTGAGAATTTTCTAACATATATATTTACCCACAGGGGCTACCAGAAAAATCAAGGCAATTTACTGTTATTAGGGATCCTACCACCTTCCCTTATCAGGCAAACACCAAGGCTGGCAGAAAAGAAAGCAGAGGAGAATCAGAACCAAATTATAATAACAGAGAAGTTTTCACTTCAGTGTTTTCTTCACATTAATCACATTGCAGACTTTTCGTTTCTAGGAAAAGGAATGATGCTACATCATCTCCTTCTTAAAAGCCATTCCTGTGCAATTTATGCCCCAAGGTAAAAGGAAACAAAACCAAAAACAACCACCACCACCACCACAAGAAAATGAAAAAGGCTCCAAGGAAAAAATAATCAGCCATGTCATGCCCCCTCACAAAGAATAATTCATTACATTTCAGTAAATTATGGCCTTGAGACCACTAAAGTAAGTCATGAAATTACTAAGCTATATTTATCCTATCTATTTATGAAATGGAGGAAATGCTGAAGCACAGAAAGGCTTCTCTGTGCAAAGTTTTTCTACACTATTAACAAATAAATGCTGGGTTTGTATTTGGAATTTGATAAAGATTACCAGTGTAATTTCACAGGTTTCTAGTGACACGCTGAAGAAAACTGCTTAACAGAGAACTAAGCTGACATTTGGCTTGCAAAGCCTTTGAACTAGCAAGTGCATTAATTCCACTGCAAACATCCTAAGCCCACAAAGGCTTATGCTATTGTTCCTGAATTATCCCCAAGCCTTGAATTAGCACACGAGACCTCCCAGAGGGGCACGGATCATTGATTCTGCCTACCCCAGTCTCCAGCATGCTGATCAATAAGAGCCATAATTGGAAGGTCTCAAATACTTGGAGGTTTCAAAGGACTGCTGCAACCTCTACAACACACAACTGGTCTGGAAGCATATAAAAATATCAGAGTCAGAAGGGAGTTTAAAACAATGCTCTGGCTTCAGTTTTTAAAGACTTTTGCCACTCAGAAACAATTTTCTTCATCAGTGGTGGCTGGCAATTCCAAATATCATTTTCTGAACAAAATTACTTGAGGTTATGAATATTCAAGATTTGAAAATTATTTTCTAATTTAACTCTGTCTGTTTCTGGATACAAAACAAAAACAGCAAATATGCTTTAAGGAGTTTTTTTTTTTTAAGGAACTGGCAAACTTCAAAGTGAAATCAAATCCATACAAATGAGATTACATATTTCATACAGGGTTCAGAATACATCCTGGTCTTACCGAAGAATTAGAGTTCTAAGAGTAATAAATTTCCCTGTCCCTCCTCTCCTGACATGAGAAGTTTATCTAAGCTTTGAGCTCAGATGACATATGGGATATGCTGGTGGTGCCAAAGAAAGCAGAGGACCTGAATCCCCACCATCATATGGTGCTACAAAAGTGCCAAGAACAGCAACACCACAGTGGTTTTGAGGGGGAAAAGATGAGCTGGTGCTGAGGCGTTACCCAATTTTCAGGACAAACTCTAAAGGCTGCACGAATAGTGTAGAAAGAAATGCTATTTAATCTTGTTACATCTCTGCACTATTTCAACAAAAGGAAATAAAAAAGAAAAGGGTTTGACTGTTCCTTTTCTGTACTTTTTACTGCCTGTAGTTTTGATGGGAACATCATTTCCTGCCAGTCCCACTTCTAAAATGCTGCTCTTCAGCACGTTTTTATTGTTGTTAAAGCCTCAATTCTTGCTCAAGCAGATCCAACCGCTGTTCATCATCTCCTTGAATGCAGATCTTTATGTGAAGTAGGGATTAATTGCCAATGAAAAGATGCACTTCAAGATGGCTCATTTCTTGCTGAAGTAGCCTGACAGGGGAAAGGAAAAACTTCCAGCAGAGTGCTAAGCAGAGGTCGGAACAGTCACAGGACAGCAAGACTCTAGTACAGGTCTTATGATTTGTCACACCGAGGAATGAATATTTCATTCTGTCTGGGGGTGCCATCAGGAGCCTGAGTGCAAAAAACTACATAAAATACTTCTGTCCTAAAAAACATCCTGTCTGGGATGTTGATCTCTTGCAACTGGCAATCCAGGCTGGCAGAAAAGGGCAGGTAGGCACGGAGGCAGGGCCAGGCTGCGCTCCCTGCCCGGGCTCTGGGCAGAATGAAGAGCCTGAAGGAAAAACACTTTGCTCCCTGCACTGGGTGGCACGGGGTGTGGAGCAGGAAGGGGACAGAGGAGGTCTGCAGGGAGCCGTGTCTGTTCACTTCTTTAGTTTATACCTGAAGGTGATGCCTTAAGACTTTCTCTGTTTGTGTATATTTGTATATGTATATATATTTTTGTATTTCTGTATATTTTATGTAGCTGTATAGCTTCTCATATTTGAAGTAGCAACCAGCAGTTTCTACCTCTGTACTGCATTCCTGAATGTCTGAGCTAAGGGTAAGAGAGCAACTAGAACATTTTATTTGGGACTCATGGACCAGGACTAGAATAACAATACACATTGTAGTCAAAACAAGACAGAAGACCCATGAAGTTTGGAAAACCTTCAACCAGGGGAATGTGACGTGAAGAAGACGATGGTGAAGAAGTAAGGGGTCCCGAGACCCCAGACTCAGTACTAGGAAGGTGTGCCCAGGGACAGACCCAAGAGAGGTTCTTAGGGTGGCACCAAGGTGGGACGAGGGTGGATGGTCTCTGGGTTGGATGTAATTTTTACTTATGATAATTAAGTAGCGTTATAAAAATAGGAATCACCTCTATGCTGCATGCACGTCATTATACTTTTGGAACTTGAAAAGCTTTTCAGTAAAGAACTCCTCTCTACTTTGCCTCTAATTAAATTGCTTCGAAAGTTTTTGTCCACATTTTTGGCATCAAAGGAGCCCCAGGAAGGCTCTTTGGCAGATGCAGAGCGGGCACCACCCCAGAGCTCCTTGCTGGCTCCCACCACAAGCGACCCCAGAGCTCAGACTCGTGGCATGAGAATGCTTTTGCATCAGCATTAAGAATGGCTATTCAGCCCTACAGCCAAGTGAGGGCAGAGGACTGGAATGCCGTGCACTGCAGAGCAGCGGCTCAAGGCCCTCGGCAAATAAAGCTTTCTGCAGTGGAGGGCAAACTGCGCCCCGAGCTACGAGACACACAAAGCCATGTCCTAACCTGACATCCCCCACGGACTTGGGACTTCCTCTATCACTCACATTGGAAAATAAACTGCATCCACAATACATACAATATAACAATGTCATTCGGGACAGTATTAGCCTACTTTTCAGTAAATATATGGGGTTTTTTGATAAAATAAATGAGATTACAGCAGTTAAATATTCCACCCCATTCTAGCAATAGGACTCCAACGGAAGAGCAGCTCCAACAGACAAACACTTCCAACACCCTCCGAAAGAGGAAAAACAATTCATTTTTTGGAAAGTTCTTAAATATTATGCTCAACTGCATTTCTTGTTGAACTATCCCCTCTGGAAATGGCATTTCAAAGAACTGAGAGGATACCTAAAATGAACAGCTTAAAACATAAATCTTGACACTCAGCATTTCCCCATGTTTAACCATCCTAAATCCATCCTAAAATATGAATCAGTCATTAATGCAAAGCACATCAGTCATGTAACAGGAAGGAAAAAAGAACTGGACACACGCCCCAGAAGTGGGAAAGGAAGTATCACGTTTTAGTATTACTGTGATGTATTTTAAAATATCGAAAAATAAGAGGTAAAAAAAAATCATAGCCCAGTTACAATTAATTGTCTTTGAAACTATAAACATGTAATTTCTACACATTTCCTAACAAACCTTTTATTTATCCATTTTACAGCTTCTCTCTCTGATAGCTTTTAATGCCAAGTATTTCACTGGGACAGCTGTCGAGAAATCAGCTTTGAGTTTTCTCATTAAGAGCAAAGCTGTCAAACACTTGAAAATGCGGAATGCTAAAACTTAACATGGGGAAACGACTTGTTCCAACTTAACAAAGAAGTCAGAACTTGAGGTTGGCCAGAATCAGTAGTTTGTTGCTATTTAAAAGGAAAAAGTTGTAGGTGGCACAAAGTTTAACAGGAGTTTAATAAATTGCCAAGAAGTTGAGGGTAGGAGGTCAAAAAGAACAAAGAAACAACTACACAATGACCATTTGCAGGGCTGTTTGAGTTGTGTAAACTTGGCAGCATCCTCTCATAAAATACTTCTTCTGGCCAGTGTCTTTTTTCCACTATCTACTTCTGGTGCAACTTCAAATGTATTGTTCATATTTTGCTTACGTTTCAGAGACACGGACAGGTTTTGTTTGGGCCATCACCGGGGGCTTTCACAGCGAGCAAGAAGCTCTAAAAGCACACGGAGCATCCACCAGCACCCCCAGGACAATTCTATTCATGCCAACCACTGAAAGAAGAACAGTCACTGCAGAGTTCCCAGAGCCAGGGCTTTTGGCTCAGGGCTACAGCGGAACAACAAGAGACACCACTTAGACACAGCGGAGGGTCCAACCAGCTGTTCTCCCCTGCCACAATTCAAGAAGCAAATGTACAGTTGAGAGCAAGGCTGAAGAGCCAAGTGGAAGTTTTTTGGGAAGGATCTGACCTTCCTGAGGTCACCTCAATGCATAAGAAGTGTATGAGTTCCATTATCTGAGAGGACAATTCAACCTGCCCTTATTGGTGCCCTCAGGGATGTGGAGTCACAGTTTCCCATTCCACCTTCATAGCAACATTTCCAGGCTCGAAAACTTAACGAAATCTCCATCACAACAGCTCCGTTTTTTCTCTAATCAATAAATTTCTTTTACCATTTTCAGTTTGTGCCAGTGATATATTCAATTCCTTTCATGGACTTCCCAGTAACATTTTAAAGAACCAATTAAGATAGATAAACAAAAACTTAATTATTTTGCTTTAAATATGCTGTGAAATATTTTAATCTCCTGGAAACATTCTAGAATAAGTTTAGTTTTATACAAATTAACTTTTTTTCCTTTGAATGCAGCAAGAATTTTATTTTTTTAAATATTTTTATGTATCAAAGAGTGTATTTAGAAAGGATTTTTTTAATTCTTGTAAGAATAATTTTTAAATTCTATTAATTTGCGCTCATCTGCTCAGACCCCAGGGTGGAAGGCTAAATAAGAGGGCAAGGGGAGTGGGAGAGAGTTAAAAATACAAAAACATAACACGCCAAGTGGAAATATTATGACAGATTATGACAGTTGCAGTGCCTGTGCAAGCAAAAGCCCAGGTCACCGTGGCAGTGCCACAGGACCTCAGCTGTGGCACCTCAAACCCACCAGGTCAGTCTCTCAGACCTGCTCCAGCAAGAGCTGCAACCCTGAGCTGTGCCCTTCAATAGTGTAACTACTTAATAAACCAAAAAATCTCTTCTCCACCAAGGTCACTGATAGGACCACAGCACAGAAATCCAAGGTAATGTGAGGACAAAGACGGGGATCACCTGGGCTGCAATTCTCAAACACAGTCCAGTCACTTAAACTGGGGGAAAAAATGTAACCTAGATAGCAATTCTCCATGAAATTAAAGTTCTAGTAAGTGAAACAAGCATCTACAGGCAAAGGTAAGGAAAAAAACCACCCCAAAGAAGCGAAGCTGATACTCTCACAAAACACAACACCCCTGTTAGCCACCACCTCCTTCTCCATTTTCAAAAATCTTGGATAAAACATAATCAAAGAACAGGCAGTATTTGGATTCTACTTATTTCTAAAAATAAACTGCCTTCTGGGAAGTTTTCGAGTCTGATCAAAAAGCCCTCTAAATCATCTTATGTTCTGATTAGACAGAGGGGTGAGGCCAACCAGGATCAAGATTAGAAAAGCCAGATTCTGAGAAGAATGTCATGAGACATACTAGGGTTTTTATGGGTATAAAAATACAAATGATCTTCAAGGATTTGCTCTGTAAAAAGCTCGTGAGTGCAAGTGCTCCTGGAAGCACCTCTTACCAGAAGATATCCCATCCTGGTGGGCATTCACTAAATCTTTCACTCTTAATGGAAAACATTGCCTTTGGGGGACGTGCTTTTTTCAACAACACTATTTCTTCAGAAATAAAACCCATCTCATCCTTACTTTAACAAAGCAATTTTTACTTGTGCCGGCTTTACTTCGGGGGGAAAAAGAATAAAAGGCTACTAAAATATCCCGATCAGAAGAACATCACGGTGCAGTAAGTGCTAATTAGACATAACCCGAGCCATGCAACGTTCCACCTCCACCCAGAACAAATGGGATCGCACTGTATTAGCTACCACGATTAAGTATTCACACAGGTTATACATTTGGTTAAGTTTTATGTGGCTCAAAATGAAGTTTTAAATAAATGGATTACAATTTTATGCTGCTTCTGCCTCTGGCATCCGAACCCAAGAAAGCAAGCATTGAAAGGAAGCGGGATACAGTTCAGAGACATTAATTCAGGTGACAGAATCAATAGACAATATTTACTGGTCAGCAGAGTATCAGCCTTAGCTTTATGGCCAGAATCAAAATTATTGACAACAGCAATTCAAATAACTTCACCCCTCCCCGTGTTACTGGAACTGTTCTCCTTTTGCATTAATTTCTCTAATGGGAGCTTTGGGAGTTCTCAAATCCAGACAGCTTATTTAGGTGTTTAATTTTAGGTACCTGTACTTGCTGTGGTGCCAGATTTGAGAAAGATTTGTGCCTGTTTGCCCCAGTTCACTGACCCTCCTCAGAGCAGCAAGCAGGACATCTGGCAGCAAGTGTTTTACGGAATGAGCTCCAATACAGATATTATTATTTTAAATATGATGTCCAGATGAACACATTCTGCCCCACATAGGATTTTATTGCTCTTGCTTTAAGAACATGAGTCCTAGTGTGGGTTTACCATCAGCAAGCCTCAGATTCTCAGACATCACAGTCCCACTGAGTTACTGATGCACACGATTTCAGCAAATCCACCACCAATCCAACAATCACCTTTAATTTCCCAGTGTTCCTTAGTACCTCCACAGCTTCAGCTGCATGCCTGAAGTGAAATGACCACTGCCTCTGTTTTTTTCCCTCCTCCTCTTAGTTTGCTCAGCACTTACCTAGTCACATCCCCTCCTGTTCAGAAAGAACATCCCTGCATGTATTCCAGGTTCAGTCAGAACCATTCTACAGAATTCAGATGCAGGCACAATGGCACAAACTGGAAGGTTAAGTCTCTACAATCCTTCCTGAAAGGAACAAGCTGTTTCTCAGTAGAAGCTTTACTGCACCAGTCTGTGTGGTGCCTCTCCACAAAAAAACCCAAACCAACAACAACAACAACAAAAAAAAAAAACAAACAAACAAACAAAAAAAAAAACCCACAAAACAACCACACAAAGGTAAATCCAAAATAAATTTGTATTCAGAAACAGATTTTCTAAAATATTACTTACAGTCATCTAGTACAGCATTTTCTTATTGTGTCTGTGAAATAGTTTTCACATATGGAAATCCACTCCTAACAACTTTGGGTAGGTTTTAAACAGAACTCTGCCATCAGCCACATGGTCTCCACCCAGAGGGATCAGCTGAGCAGCAGAATGACCAAATCATCCCACCAGGACACCACCTCAAACCCAGGCTGCTGCACGAGACACGGCTCTGGAGGAACACAGCTTGTTCAGACTTAGTCACCAAGATTTGTCACGTGCAGTGGTTTGATTATCTTTGTAATTAACTCAGATGGTTTATTTTCTTAAAAATCCACAGACAAATTAATGGGTTTTTTTCTGGATAACACCAAGTATTCAAGGAATTGCACTCCTCTGGTTTTATTTAAAGGGTATTTCATACTCCAGCTCAAAACCTCAACAGGTTACTCTGGATTAGCTGATTCCTGGCAAATTAATTGTACAACTTCTTAACTTGCAACAAATGTAAGGTCAATTGTCTCATCACGAAACTACAATGCCCTTGCTGTGAAGGTTGACACAAGTCTTGAAAAAGGAAATATTCATCTTGAAGAATTTATCTCATTCTTCAGATATTCTATGCCAATCTTTCTCTCACAGCACATTCCTCTGCCAAGCATTTGCAGGTGACAATGTCCTGCCCTCACCTCTCACCATTACAGAGTCAGAGGTTGATGTATATGTGTAAATATGTAGATATTTAGTCAGCTAGCTTTTGCCAAGTAGTTTTTTTAAGATTTTCATCTGTTACAAGATGTAAGTGAATGTTAATTGTAGACTTCACAAGATATTATCCCCATTAAAATCCTAATTAATGTATCAAGACATCCCTGGTTCATTAGCTTCATTGTTACGTGTTCAAATGTTCACAAAACATAACACTTCCTAGAGGAAGAGACAGAATATAAATTTTATATCCTTTACTATTTAACAGCATAACTTCAAACTAAATATCCCTTGGACCAAAAAACCCTGTTTAGTGCTATGTAAGAACTCTTAGCTCGTAGTGATGCGTCAGGTAGATCCCCAGAAGACCAAGGTAAGCAGAAAGCTGTAATTTCCCAGGATCAGTCCCTTCATGCCCTTGGGGAACACTGGTACTGCCACGTGAAAGGGACCACGTGAAAAAACCCAAACCGATAAAACAAAGCTAGATGTTTGACTAGGTAACAGTAACTCCTACCGCTGTATTTTGATGTATTCCATGTACAGAGCTTACCACTGACTACAGCTAAAAACCAGAAGTGTGATGGAAACAGGGTGCAGGGTCTTCCCTGCAGTTTGAAGGCTTACAGGAGTTCTCACAGTGCTTCACACACCTTACTCCTGCCACCCAAATGTCACAGAACCACTCCAAGTCTTCACAGCCATGAAGCCCAGCTGATATTCGAGTTCTGGGGACTCGATATAATTTGGTGCTACAGAAGCATCTCCCCCACGGGTAAAGGGAGGCAGGCTCAGAGAGCTGCAGTTCGTGCCAAGTTCTGCCTTTCAGCTGCAGACGATCCTTCTTTGACAGCCACTCCTCAAGGCAGCAATTTCCCTTGCAAAAGGGAGCCCAGCTCTGTCTAAAACCCACCAGACTCTACTCTCTGCAAAGGGTACTGCCAAACACAAAGCAACAATAGTTTCTTATTTTTTTCATAAGAAATATCTCTGGTGGTGACATTCCTCTGCCTTCAGGGGATCTGTATCCTCACTGCCACCCTGCCTTTCCTTCGGCAATTCAAACCACCAGCGTGGGGTTGGGGCAAACGCCGCTACTGCTGCTGAGGTTTGTGCTTCTGCACGGAGGTTGTACGTGCAGGAGTGTGGCAGTGAACAACCAGTATCAGAAATGGAAAAAGTCTTGTGAGAATGGGCTGATGAAGATGGAAGAAAAGCTAACCTGAATACCTTAAAAACTGACTACTGTTTAAGATGGAGTTTCTGTTGTTTTTTCCCTGAGTCACTGTGTCTTCTTCCCAAAATCCCTTGAGAAAACCCTTATCTCCCTAGCTGGGTCTGAAAGAATGTATCCTTGAAGTGTGCTTAAACTTTCCTACTGGCCCTTAGTTAACCCTTTCCTATCGGTTGTTATTCCTAGTTTTCTATTGGATCTTTTACGACCCATCGAGAAGTTATAAATACTTCCACCCATGTAATAAACTCTCTCTCTGCTCCCTCTCTGGTGGTCCCTGCGTGTCTCTCTGTGGGGCACCGTGGGGGCCACCCTTGGGGGAGACTACGGGGGGAGGACAACTCTCTGCAATGTAAAGGAGAGACATAACTTTAGTTATTTATAACTCCTCGATGGGTTGTAAAAGATCCAATAGAAAACTAGGAATAACAACCAATAGGAAAGGGTTAACTAAGGGCCAGTAGGAAAGTTTAAGCACACTTCAAGGATACATAACCTCCCGTTATCGGGACGTGAACCCCCCAATAAATCAACTGCCATAGAGGAGCACAGGGACAGGGTGAAAAAATCAAATGGCATGGAGCTGTTCTTCCAGAGAGCACACACGGCTCGGACTGGGAGCCCTGGGAGCTGGGCTTTGGTTCCCATCCTGTGTCTGTGATGGGACTTGACCAATAATCAGACAAACACAGAAAGGACAAGGGAGATTTACAAGAAGGGAAACAAAGTGTAACTTTGCTCATGACTCGCAAGCTTTTCCTGACGGTCACATCGGCACCACTCGCAGCGTGCCAAAGGGGCACACGCGGCACTGCACAACCTCCCGCAGCTCCCAACAGCCTGCGCAGCCACGAGCTGAAGGGCTGACCAGAGAACAAGACAATTATTCAGCCTCCTTTTGTCACTTTGAGATCAAACTGACTTTACGCCCCAAAAAGAATACCTGTCTTTCTGCTTTCCCACTCTTTAACTCTGTCAGCCCAGGCTGAAGCAAGTGAGGGGAATTGCCAAAAGTGTTTTCTCCTTCAAAATAATCAAACCAACTCAGTCGATAAAACTTTTTTACTGGTTTCCACTAAAGTGTCACAAATTTGGACTTGTCGGTTTTCAATGTAAAGGGCAAAGTGCTATTAAAGCAACATTTTATACCCAAGTTAGTTTAGAAAATAAAATAGAATGGCAAGTGGTATTATTTTTATTCATAGGATCGCAGAGTCACAGAATAAATTCAGCCATAAAGAACCCTTCAAGGCCACTGCTGCAACCACCAAACCAGGGCCAAATCTGAAGCTAAATACACTTGCTCAGGGCCTCATACACCCTGTTTGGAATATCTCCAAGGATGGAGATTCCACATCCTCTCTTCCCTTCATGTCTCTTGCAGAATATATTGTGCATCCCTTAGGCTTTCCTTTCCAATTTCTGATTTGATTTGGACAGACACAAAAAATACATTTTTATACATTTATTTGGCCTAAAACCACATGTTTAAAACTCATGAAATGTATGAAACCACAAAAGATACTTTATTTTCATGAGTAGTTTATACGCAGCTGTAGAAACAGTTGAGCCAATACACTAAGACAACTGGAAGACAAGTATAGGTACAATTCTGCCCACAACTTTACTGTGCTTTACCCATCTTTCAGCAATGAAAACATCGTGTTATAATTACAGAATGACAAGTTTCAGTTTCTTTCTAAAAGGCTCTGGGATCTTGTCACCTCTCAGTTCCATGAGGTGGAACATTTTCTCCCAGCAAGGGATGAGTGGAAGGAAGTTGTTTACAGGGTTATGAAGGAATTATGGGTGACTCTCTTACAGATTTGAAGGGATTTAAAACTTTATAACGTATTTAAAAACTCACTAAATCCAGATACACTTTTACACTTTGATGTTATTCATTCTGGAAACTTAAGAACAGAATCTTGAAAATTAAAAAAGCACCTACTGTGATTAAGATAAGCCTGTATCAGGCACTGATCCTTCCTTATTTCTACCATGTCCCAGAACTTAATTTTATGGCATTTGCTAATTCAAGTGCATTAAAATTTATTTTAAATAATAATAAAAACAAAACTATGAACTAATTATTTACAGATGACATAGCATTTTGAGATGCAGAAATTGCACTTCTTTCTGAAGGATACTGAAGGAAAAAAATTCAAAGCAAATACCAAGAAATCTACATTGGTTTTCACTTTCTGCTTTCTCTTCTCGAAGGTTTTCCAGACATGCAGTCCCCCTTCTGCCCCACCCACACTTCACAGCCAATTCTCTTACCAGCCCTGTGAGGACACCTGGTTTGTACCCTCTGCTCCACTGCAAACACCTTCCACCCTTGAGGACACAATGCAGGAGACACACGCCGGATGATGTCACAGAACCTGAATCATGGGGATGAGGTCAGTTTATGCTGCTCCACATTCTGAATTTACAATTTCACTGGGGTCCTTTCACTGCCTTGGAGGTGAAGGACAAGATAATTGGATCAGGTTTGGTTAGATAAGGTTGGATCTGAGTTCTAATTTCATTTTATGTCTACTAGTACGTCAACAAATACTAAAATTAGATGCCAATTCAAATGCTCATTTTTAAAGAGCAGATGGCAAACCAATCAGGGTCCTTGAGATTTTTAGTTCTGAGCTGAACATTGTCCCTTTTTTACTTTTCCAAATAATCTAAATCTCAGCTCATACAAAGCTAAAAATTTATATGCACCAGTTCACATATTGGTTGACGGCAGCTATAGTCTTATATTCAATCATAAACACTCAAAACCTTTTTTAACCTCTTCTCCCCATGTAGAATTCCAGGATCTGCATCACAATTCCACCTCAATGAAACTTCTAGTAATTATATGCAAAGCCAGCAGGCTCCTTCATTACATCTGTTTGCAATAAATCTGAAGAGATTTGATAAGTATTTCTCAGTAAAACAGCAACAGCAAACAGCACCCAGCATTAATTTGTAAAGCCATCATTCCATTCAAATATATGAAACAGAATTACTTGAATTCTTCACAGGCATATTTCAGATTTAAAAAGGCAATAGTCATTTCCTTCTGCCTTGTCACCACCAGAAGCAGGATGAATGTTTTCAGACAGATGTTAATAGAGGGTTACATTAGAAAGGTTACTTTCTTTTTCCACAAAGAGTTATTTTTAAATGGCAGAGCAACAGAGGAACAAAAGAGAAAAAAAAGGCCAAACTTTAAAAATACTTAAATCCTCCTTCAACTGAATATTTAGCTGTAGACTGGTATGATAATAAATCACTAAAATTTCTCAGCTGATGCAATTTCTAGTTTGAGAAAACCTTGAAACGTGAATCACCTTCATTATGCAGTTGTACCAGGATTTTATACATTTGGAGATCATTTATTGCAAAAAATGAGGTTCTTCAAAGGCAGGATTTCATAAGTCATCATTTCTATACATTATGTACTCCCTCATGTCGGGAACAATCATCCATGACATATTTATCTGAATTATCTGGAGCCATTACGAGAAGGATTTCTGTTACACCTGCTTAGAAATACTTTTCCAGGCCATATGCTCCCAAAATAGCCTCTTCTGTGTCAAGACAAGTACAGCACAATGATTCAGTGGAGAGGTGAATCAAAGTCTACGTGAAATTTGTTGTGCAAATGTCCTCAGACCACCAAGGTCTCATCATGTTCACACACATTAATTTATGTAAGTTTTAGGATTTAGGGAAACAGGGGCCAGAAGAGCCTCTTTTGACACAAGTTGTCTGACATTTAGAAAATCTAATATTTAAGAGAAATTTAAAAAAATTGATAGTGATGCTTTTCTTCATGTAGTTTCGTACACAAAGCGTGCACCACTCCTGTTCATCTGTGCACAAGAAACAACAGCAAGTCTCACCACTAAGGACTCCCAAATCCCAAAGACTGAGACAGGTCTGGCTAAGGGAATACGATACAGAACATCTTCAAACATTCCATTCAGTCCGCACGTGAAGATGCAGGCAGAAAAAAGGAAACAAACAAAAAACCAAAACCAAACCCACAACTGATAATCGGGGTTTGTTACATCATTCCTTCAGCCTTGAAAACCAAAAACCCACAAAATACCACAAAGCTTCGGATGAGAAGTGTGTTGTCTAATGTAGACCATTCTCCCTTTGTTTAAATGGGTGCTGAAATCACAATGGGTGTTGGAAGCAGGCAGATAACACCTGCAGCACTGAGTCAGACTTCCTGAAAATTCAAATATCAGGCATTCACTGGGTTATTTCTTGGAGTTTTTTTTTCCATCATTGGAGCAGTTTGATGTTTACTTGGCAAAAGCCAAGATTTAGAAGAACAAGTCATTCATTTGTCAGCTCAGTCAAGTGCTCCCCTGATCAGAAACTTACAGGGTTGGTTTATTTGCCTCCAAAATTCCATTTTAAAAGACAAACCAGAGAACACTGATTACTACTTATTAAAATTAATTTCTGTTATGTCATAAATGCAGTTTGTTTGCCCTTGCAAACAGCAAATTATCTAATTGAGGGGTTTTTGCAGTCAAGATGATAAATACACACATAAAAGTGGCAATATTTGCAGCCTTGTCTTTGTAACTGCAGAGCACAAGGCAGATGTTGGAGAGCAGAAGTTTGAGACAGCACAGGCTCTTACAGCCAACATGGAATCAGAGGATTCCAGAAACCCAGGGAACAGGGAAGCAATTCCATGGCTCTCTGCACCTCCCTATCCCACAGCGAGCCCAGTGATCCCACACGTGGGTTTGGACTGGCACAATGACCTGCCACAGAAGAGTGTGAAAAGTCATATAATATGAAAACATAAAGGGACAAATCACCCAGTTCCTTTTTTAGCACTCCTGTAACTTCAGGTTACCACTTCTTGTTTATCTTACATTTGAGATCTTACTGGAAACACTGCCAGTGACTCTCTGGAGGACAGAGTGGTCTGCCACCCCAACACCCATCTCAGCCTTCTCAAGGTAAAGAATTATTTCATCAGAATAAAGAACAAGCATGAGATTAAGGTGAAAGAAGCAAAGGTTGTTTTAATCCATCCCTAATGCCTGGTGTGGTGTTTTTCAGAACTTGAAAAGATGCAAGATCCGAAAGACTTCTATAGGGAAACACAAAATGTGACTTAACAGAGCTAAAAGTATTGGCTTCTGTATGAGGAGGTGTAAAGAACCTTTAAATCATAGTGTTTTATTGTTTAAATAATTGGATTATGCAGAAGCAGAGAACTCAGATGTACTTAAAATTCTTGCTTCTGCTCTTCCTTTCCTCCCTTGGTCCCACTGGGTGGGGGGAAGCAGCTCTAAGGTGGGCATGGCTGCTGGTTGATGCCAACCCACCAGAGACAAGTGCCTGGCACAGAGGCACCTTCCTTCATTTTACACCAGAAAAACGTTTTCAATGTCCAAAGGCATTAATCATTTAAGATCACATTGTGTAGTTTGGTGCAGCACACCTTGTAAACCGGGAGCAGCTCAAAGAGTCCCCTGACACAAACAAACAAAGGCTTCTGAGAGCTTTTTCTTTCCCAATAAATAACCTCCCAGAACTCCTTCAAAGACAGATGTTTACAACGAGAATTTGGTTAAGCTGTCAATGCAGTATTATCAAATATTTGCAGGTTTTCCCAGCAAAAACAAGAGGAACCTTCATCCCTGATAGGACCATTGTAGCCAACACTCCCAGACCTCGCTGGTCCCAGAGGAGCTGAATCCCCATAGGCACTGCCTGTACGTCCACGCAGTATGTGCTGTGTATTTTCTTCCCCTTTTTCCTGTGGTACAAGCAAAGTCCCCGCTCCCTTGGGAGCAAAAGAAAATTGAAATTAGCGGCTCCACCGAACTGCCTCGCTCCTCCCCTCCACCAAACAAGCAGTAATTCACTCCTAACAGAGATGCTGTTCTTTGCCTTAGGAAAGCCAAGAGCCAAAACCTCTCTTCAAATCAAAGATCCAAACTGGTCTTAACTTGACAGCAGAAGTAATTTTCAAGTTCACATTGTCTTTAACACAAAGTCGTATCTTTATATTACACTAACTCCCATGAATATTTGGTATATTACACTACAGGACAACAGTATCTCCCACCACTGATCTTTTGCATTAATTTTACCACTGTAATAAAAGTATTAGTTTGAATTGGTAACAGCAAATTTGCATTTACAGTTGAAAAGACCCTCTTCAATTTGATGCAGAATTTCTTTCTCAGATAGAAAGCTCTATAAATATGCATTATTGAAAAGATTGCTATTTGCAAATTTCAAAAGACAGAGCACAGATTACAGTAACTGCTGAATATTTTTATAATGATTTAGCACATTCTTAGGCACAGAACCTAAGGTCAAAATGATGAGAGGTATGACCTCCAAGGGAAAAAAAACCATTGTAAATTACAGGCAGAACTAAAGAAAAAACCCACACAGATTAAGCACCTAATTCTGAATCTCCAAAGTACCCCAAACACTCTGCCTAGCACTAGGGCTTTCACAGTACATTTTCAAAATTTTCCTTTCTAAAGAAATAATGAAATATTTGGTGTAGGAAGTGCAGTGCAGTGCAGAATTCCTTTCAAATGCACTATTTTGCCTCCCTCTCTGTCCCCGTGGTGAGGCCACTGCCTGTCCCAGTGCTTGGCTCCCAGTCCCCTTTGCCAAGGGGACCTGCCAACCTCCGCTGTGCTGGACATGGAGCAACCAGGGAGCAGAATCTTTGTCTGGAGGATCAGCCTGTAGACATCAGGTTCAGAGCACAGGAAAGCTTGATAGAACTTCCAAAAATCCCTGGCCCTGGAGCCAAGTCAGTTCCCCTGAGGCTTTAGAGGTTCTTATACTACAGAACTCTAAGACCAATTCACTAAAAGATATTATCTATTTAAATTGTGCATGTACAACTTAACAAGTCCATTAAACCAGGAGGATTTTTTTAACTTATTTTGCATCAGCTCAGAAAGAATTTTGTTTCTGAATCCCAGAATTTATTTTTTTTTTTGCTTTAAAAAGAAACTCTTTCAGACTAAACTAGAAGTTATTGCATTATAACCAATACATCAAAGTTATGTGAATATAAATTTCCTTCCCTTCATCTCAGAGGTCAGCCACTGGTATCAACCCATTCCTGACTCGTTTCAAGGAGTACTTATGAAACTGTGATTTATTTCCACACCCTACAAAGTGAAGAAGGAAAAGGTCAACCTCAAATGGCCAGAATATGATTAGGTTTGTTTACTCTCTACATTTCACAGACTAATTGCCTGAAGGAGAAGACAAGAAACAGAAGAGAGGAATAATATCTTTAATGCAGAAACCCTCGTATATGCGAGAGATACCTTTGAGATGTCAAAAGAAGACTGTGAGAAAGTCAAGGGCAGACTAAAGACATGTTAATGAAGGAGAATGAATGAACTTTGATATACTGCAAAACAATTTTTAAGTATCTGGAGCTCATTATTTTGTCTACTGATGGTATTACTCCCTGATCTGGACCATCACTGTGGTAGAAATTTTGCCTGCAAAACAGTAAATATGAAGATATATAAAGACCTTGGCTCAAAAACATCAAGGCACTTGAAGAAAGAGCTAATACGAAGCCAGGGAAAGGGGAAAACCAGACCAAAATAAATAGGGAAAAACAAGATAAGTTTGCTGTCCATATTTTTAATTCTAAAGTATATCAGTACATCTTGACCAACCACCACCCTCACCTCACAACAGTCACAACATGTAGCTATTACTATCTAGCTAGTTGTTTTTGGTGGATCCTAAAGAAAATATTTCACTGTGTCTTCGTGTTTCTCTCAGGGTTTTCCTGCAGGATAAACTTTAGGAGTAGATTTGCAAAAACTCCAAGTGTAACACTGACTTTTGAGTTAGACTAATACTCGGGGATGGTACCTAAAAGAAAAACAATAATATTCCCTGGGCACAGTAAAGCAAAAAAATTCCCAATAGAGCAAAACACATGCTGCATCCTCTAGTGCCAAGTCAGGTTACTTTTATAAGGCATTCCAGTTAAACAAGATAAATTATATAAGAATCCAGTTTGATCACAGTAATTATATGGGAGGTGTATTTTGTATTTGAGAATTACTTTGCAACTGCAATGATAATTAGACCCTTCATTATCCTTGTACAGATTATTTTTAAGAAGGCAAGGTCCTTTGAACACCTTCTGACCAAGGCTGTGCTTGTTAATAAGTTGCTGAAGATGAAAACTATAACACAGGAGAACTACCAAATAAATTTTTCTCCAAAGGTCCAATTAAAAAAGAAATGTAAATATGAGTAATGTGGTCGTTAAAACTGGTGAAAATACTACGCAGTTATCTCTGAAATGTGCAACCTGAACACAGGGATCTCTCACCCGTGAGCACGGACGTGAAAGGCAACATCATCATTTACTGACCTCTGCAGCCCAAGCTGATTTGTGGCCCCTTCCATTAAGTAAAATGATCTCATTTTCATTCATCTTTTTCCCAGTGATCTGTCACCTCAAGACAAACTTGCACATTTTCCAAAGCAGCTGAGAGATGCACGGATACCTCAACCAGAGAACGGGGCGAAAAAGCAAATCTCAAGTGCATTTTTTTTCTTTTCAGAGAAATAAACACCCCTTTTTCAATTCCTCTTGGAGATTTAAAAAACCAACAGTCTACAAATTACAGCAATAAGCCAGTGGTCCCTTGAATTAATACCAAGTTTCTTTTTTAAGTTATTAAATTTTGATGTGTGTGTGTTGAAAAAGATATTCTTAATTTACATGTAATTTATTTGTCTGGGTAGCTCTTGCTGCACCAGAAAGCTGCTCCCTTTCAGAAGGAACACTAATCTTGTTTTTCCATTCATGTGAAATTTGTTACAAATATTAGAGTTCTTTAAACAGTGCCTTCAAAATAGTTTTGATTAAATTTCTCCTGAGACCAGAACAGGATTACAGACTACTTCACAACTCATTTATCTGTCATTTAAACAGATCTACACTGAAACAGGCGCTGACACAATACAAATAGACAAAACCACAGAATTTCAGCAGCATTTCTGGCAAAACACTTATTTAGTGTTTGCCCTGTTCCTTCAGGTGTCTTTTATTGATTACATGAAGTATTTTAACCGCTGCAGCTGAAGCAGCCGCAGGAAGGGTGAAGGTGGGAAATACGCCGCAGGAATAAAGTATGGGCTGGATGGGCAGCTGAGCAGCTTCAACACCAGCTGGGAAAACAAAGATGCTCAACATCGTTGCTATAAAACTACAAAATTATATGACCCATATCCCAGAGACACGGGAGGAGAGGGAGAGAGGAGATGCTGCAAAATATTTCCATCTTACATTTCAAACCCGGTTTTGTGGGAGTTTTTAATACGCTGCTTAATGCTTCTCTTTGAAAAGAGGTTTATGCACAGTACGGGATATCTTTCTGAGCAGTTTCCTGCCTTTGAGCAGATCTTTTCCAGGCAAAAGAATCCTTCTGTGGGAACAGGCACACGAGGACAGAAAGTGAAAAGGCAGACAAGCACGTGTGCCCTTCCCCAGCGAAGGCGCCCGCACATCGCACACCACAACAGAGAGCAGCACTTGCAAAGCAGGGGAAGGTGACTTCTTGGCAATTATTCAAAAGAACTACATCCTATCCAGGGATTTAATTACTTCACTAAATATTACTGGAACCTCCTTCACCTTAGGCATCAGTCACAAGTACAGAAATTCATTTGATGTCTTGATACAGTAAAGGACTTGAAGAGCTGGCAGCTGGAGGCAGACAGGCTGAGAGAGTCAGCCTTGAAAAAGTTCCAAGTGTGTGTGTATATTACAGAAGAACAGGGAGCAATTAGACCAAAATATCAATCCCAAGGGCGTTAATAATATTAGATAAGCAGTCTGAGCACAAAGGTGACAAAACCTAAATCTCCTTCATGCATGTGAGGCCACACACAGCTTTTCAAAGGAGAGAGAAAAGCAGCTGTTGCCAAAGCAGAGCAGCCCTTCCAAGCGCTCCCCAGGCTGCCACCTCTGGCCCTGCTGCTCATCACCAGCCCCTCACCACAGCCTGCCTCTGGTATCTTCACATACCCCAAAAAAAGAAATTTTGGTGGAAGAATTTCATGTGACATTTTTCTACAGCAAGATCCTAGCAAGGAAATTCTTACTGCAGCTTTAGCAAAGAAACCAAACCTATATGAAAACCCCTAATTTTAAAACTTGTTTCAGCAGCTTGGAATTTTCTTCAATACTCACTTCCCTTACTAACCTGCCATTGAGGATTGGGACATACAAAAGCTGCCCCATGGGGAAAATACCCATCAAAAGGAGAAGCTGAAATTTTACAGAAAAATCTCTAAGTAGGATTGGACTCGGGTGTTGATTTGCAGAAATGTGTCCCGGGCAGAGTTCTTCACCGAGCCTTCAAACCAAGGTATTTTGTCAAAATATTGCCACACATGCCAGGACCATGTTTGATAGGGCAGAATGGGGCAACTGTGGTGAGCAAATAGAAGTGACAGACTAAATCAGATTTCAACGGACTTGGGACAGCACAGCCTCATCTTAACCACAGCTCTTAACAGGCACCTACTTACTAGAAATGGTTCAAAACCAAGGCTTGAGAAATCTTTGGAAATCTCCCAAATTCTGAGATTCTAGTCAAAGAAAATCATGAAAAATATCCTGAAAACTTAAAAAATAAACCCACCACAAAACAAACAAAAACCCTAAGAACTGAAATATGTTCTCTGTTGCTGCAGAGCTGGTTGTCCCACTTGCCACCAGAAGCTACTGCAGAGCCCCCACATTTCTCCTGGCACGCACCAAGGAAAGCTTTTGAGATGCTCACCATGTACTGCCAAGGACCACCTGACCATACATATACAAAATACTCCTATTTATCGTCTCGTATCCTTAACAAAATCTAATTTACTTGAGAATTAGCTCATCTCAGCTAAATGAGCTGTTGATGGTTTGTTAAATCCAATTTTAAGAACATGAGAGAAGAAAAACCAGAAATCAGTCTAATAATGAAATACAGTTACAGGCAGTTTGATTAAGGATGTAGCATTTTTGTTTCTCTAACGAAGATCCTGCAGGTAATATAACAAAGCAGATGTTGTCATTAGCTGATGTTCTACTCTGATTTGAATTACATATATAATATTCTTGTTAAATATGTCAGGTATTTAAGCTGGTTTACTATGAAATAGTCCCTGTTCCATTTGGTGCAATTGCTGGGATGTGTCTCTACAACAGCAGAGGCGAAACCAGTATTTGATGTCTGTCCCAAGGAGCTCATTGAGGAGGAAGGAGGCAAGAGATGTGCTCAGGACTGAGCATCTCCTGGCCTTCTGTGAACTTACAGGACTAATTGTTGAAGAAGTGCTTGAACAAGGACACCTTTGAGGTGCACAATTTATGCTGATGATGAAAGGCAGATGAGTTGAGTGAGCAGGAGTTCAGTAAATCCCTCCAGTGTCTGAGCCACAGCACAGCACAACTTGCAACACTTCCTCCAGTTTACTTCAATAGATTAGGGATCAAATCTACTCTATAATCACTCACAAGACTGACTTGCTTTTAAGGATTAATTGGACCTTAAATTATTTCAGTTCACAAATCCAGATGTGCTGCATTCCATAGTATTGGAGCAGGGAAATGAGCATTTGCAAAAAGGTGCTCCAAAATAATTCTGTAGAGAAGGTTGATTTCTTCAGCTGTATGTCACGGATCTCTCAAAAGCAGTTCTGCAAAGCTCCAGCAACATCATAGATGAGTATAATTTAAGCTGAAAGCCATGCTAGGAGTTACTTTTGAGCAGAAAAAAAGCTAAATGTTAGCAAGGATATTTATTACTTATAATTTGGGTTTCAACTACTTATTTACACCACTATACTCCACTAGTACTTGACCGTTCCCTTCATTTCCAACTCAGATATAAAGCAATGCATCTTTATTAGCAACTTTCATCCATGTGTAGAAAAAAACTGACTGTTTGTCTCATGTCAGTGAAATGAAGTTTCCTTTGCATTACAGGAAAGGACATGTTCTTTGCACAGGATGTGCTCCAACCATCACAAGACTTCAATCACAGCAGGATCAAGCCTCAAGTGCTCTTCAGTTCTTCTCTGTTGCCACCTATCACAACCAGGCCAGGAAGGCTTGTTATAGAACAAGGCTGGAGAGGGCTGTTCAGGATCAGGTCTTCTGTTATACTTGTTACATACAAGGGAAGCAACAAGGAAGATGATTAGCATGGCAGTTTTGTAGGTAGGCTTTGGCTGCTCCTAACCAAAAAGAGGACTCTGAGAAATAAGCTTATAGCCCTGAATAAGCTGTGTCAACAGACAAGTTTAACTCAATTTGATAAATGCACTTTGAAAGAGAAATACTTCAGATTTCTTATGGCACAGGATTTAAGTTTCATTTTTAAGAATCCATGAGGAACTTGGCAAAAGCCTGCTGTTATATTCTTTAAAAGATACACATTGCTATGGATCAGAAGGGACTGAATGCATAAAAGTCTTTTTAAATATATTTTAGTGGTAAAAATTAATGTGGAAATAGATAACCTAATAAGAGAGGAGGAACTCGTTAAAAAAAAATAAAATCAAAACCCAAGCCAACCAAAAAACTGAAGAGGTGCCTGGAAATATTCATATGAAGATGGTGTGACAAGACAAGGCCAGCAAAACACAGACCACGGGATCTCCTTCTGATTTGAATATGCCCTTGCATCAGATGAGTGGAGTGGAGGATCCAGTGCTCAGCATTCCCCCTTTCTTGTATCTATCTTGCAGTCCTGTCTGAATTTTGCTGGTTGTTGTGTTTTCTCGTACAAGATTTTATATAGCTACTTCTTCCTACACTGGAGATTCCCCTTCCTTGGAGGGATCCTTTCATGAATAATATGGAATAACAACAAAGAGGAAGCCTTTAATCCATCTAGAATCTGAATACTTAGCTCCATATGCGTATTGTGTGGCTAAAATTATGCTTCTCACTGTGCTAATTACAGATGCAGGTCTCAAAGGGTAATTTTGAAAATGCCAAGAAGGATTTCATGGAAAACACCACAGGGCTGCTCCCACCGTGCTGCAGCTGAAGCCCAACACCAGGGCTCTCCAGGGTTTGCACAACCAACAGCTAGCCAAACCTCTTGTGGACCTAAACCAGAAGCAGTCAGGAGAATTCAGAGTACTTTTTTCAAAAAGAGATTTGTACAAGTGCATTTCAGTTTGGGTCTGGCTGCTGTGCAGTAGATGTACATCCACCTCCCATGTCCTACCACATTACATTGCTACTGCTGCAACCACAGTAGCACCACAGATTTTCCATCTTACTCCAACTCAGCTTTAAAAACAAACATGACACACTAAGTCTGCAAAGCTAGCAGCAACAATTAGGAAACTTCCTTCTCGTAAGCAGTATCATTTTTCTGTGATTTCAGTATCTCAGCCACGCTGAGATCCCAACAGACCTGTGTGGTCACTTTTTTTTTTAAAAAGTAAATGCAACTCTTTGCATCCAGCTTTGTGTACAGTGGAAAGATCCCCTCGTGGGCATTTAGGTTTCCATTTCAAGTGCTGGTGGACTCGTTCAAACTATTAGAGCAGGAAGTTTACAGTAGGTGAGGTAAAGATTTAAGAAAGGTCTCAAAGCTAGACAGAGATGGCAAACTACTTAGGGTGTATATACAGAACACACATTTTAACTTCCTAACAATATTAAAAGTTCAGATTGATAACTTAAAAACAAACCATCACTAGAAGACGCTGATTATCACCAATCTGTCCCTTAAGCCATGGAAAGGTTGTCCATTTATGTAACATCTTTTCCATGGTTTTGGCATGGTTTAAAACCAGAGTGATAAAAAATACAGACAATCAGATGCCTTTGTCTCCCTGTTAATTAAGGCTCTGTGACACACCTGCCCCACTCTAAGGATATAGAACCCAAAGCACTTTCTGCCCATGGTAGGAATTTGTACCAGTGCAGAACCACCACGGCCACACGAGCACGACCCTTGTTTTAAATGGAGTAACCCTCGGTAGAATCTTATCAAAACCAAAGCATGCAAGTTGCATAAAAGGCAATAAATAACAATGGCAGCAGGGGGTTACAGAAGCTTGCACTGAATTTCTCAAAGGCAGAAAAGGAGATGAAAAAGAAACAGAATCTAAGTCAGAGTTGGATCAAGAATGTTGCATCTGTGAGAGAAAAACAAAAGTGACAAGGCAGAGAAAGAGGTCCATGAAAATGACAGCAACCAATCTATAAACACAAGATGGGACATAAGAAAACCAACTGGAAACACTATTACAGGCACATCCTTTGGAGAAGATTTTATTTACTAACTACATGTTTCATTGCTGATACATGTGGCTGAATTGGCAGCAGATTAACTCAATACTGTAGCAAAGATTAAAGATTGTTAAGGAAGACATGACGTGTAACGTGTTCCAGAGGCTGACCGAGCTGCAGGACAACAGCAGATGAGAGGGGTTTTCTTAAAACCAGCTGGCCTGCAAGAGGGAAGTAACATAATGAAGGTCTGGAGGTTCTTTCCTGAGCAAGAGGACAGCAAGACTATAGTACTGGCTGATCCAGAATAAAATGCAGACCTGCTCACTACTGCCCTTCCATGAAACATCTGAGAGGATAAGAGAGAAAAAGTGTGAGTTATAATCACCTGACAAGTCACTGAGTCATCACCACCTTCTCACATATTGCTAAGACTTCTCTTTGGGATTTTTAAGATGTGGGCTCTTCCTCCCGTCTCAGCTCATTCCACTGAGGATATTAAATTATTCCAGCACCAATCTTGAGAATAAGTAAAAGGAGTTAACTCTTGCCTAGGGGTTTATTTATCTTAAAATCCCATACCCAGCTATTGCTTCTTCAAAACGTTTAATTTGTCAATTAATTCCTCCGGCAGCTCCAAAAATTGATTTAGGTCTTCATATTTTTCAATATTTTTAATAATCACCTGTGATGATGCCAAGGATCCCATTCTACACCATATAATCTTACCCTTCCCTTTCCTAAAGCACCCCAAGATGGAACCAACCATTTTGTCAGTTGAAAAGTAAACTACATGTGATCTCTTGGATTTCACAGATAAAAACAGAATGTCCCTTTAAGATCAGTTTAGACACCTCCTTACATCTCACTGAGGAAACGCTTGAAAACAGTCTGTTCTCAGGGCAACTTGGCCTGGATATGTCAGAGATACAAAATAAAGAGATCCAACCAGTTCATCAATTTTCCCCTTCACAGGCTCAGCAGCAGGAGCAGCAGCAGTAGGGAGGGAACCAGAGAACCATCCAGACTGAAGGACAAACAGATCAGACCCATCACAAGGAGAGACAGACGAGACGCAAATCAAGGAGCTAAGTAGTTTGACATTTCCTGTGGATACAGTCAACGTAAAAGGTTGAAAAGATATTTTAGAAGAGGCTGAGAAATGGAAAATCTAACTTGCAATCCAGCAAAAACCCAGAAGATCCAGATCCACATATACTGAAGTGCACCTCAAATGTTGCCTACATGTCTCAACTAAATATAAACTATGCAAGAAAGAGATGGACAAGGAATTTTGCTGTGGGTGAAGCTCTCAAATCTTTAGTTTTGTACAAATACAAATTAACCTTGAAAAGGTGTTCTGATTACATTTTCTACTAATACAAAGCTCCAGAATCCATCAGTGGAACAAAGAGGTGATCGTCCATAGTTCATAGGGTAGGAGGGAGAAGACGAACAAAGTTCCAAGGTGGGAAAAAGGATAAAAAGAAAGAACAATTGCCCATGACATACAAATAAGAAAGACCCATCTCATAATCCAGCCTATATTTTTTAGTCTTTGGTGATAGGATTTTGTTCAGATGTAATAGATTTCATTAATAAGAAAGATAAACACAGCAGAGATATGTGAGGTATCACAAGCAAGTTCTCCCCTGCTTCCAAGACAGTTTGGTACCAGGATGGGCCAGTGGTTCTAATCTGAACTGTACTGATCCCCCCCAGCAATATCAACACGCGCTTTTAAGCATTAATTATCACAAGCAAGACAAGGACACTACAACACAAAGCATATCAGCTTTCTAAATTTCTTATTTCCACATGTGGTGGTGTGGCTTAAGCAGGGCAAAAACATTTCTCAAAAGCAGCAAATTCACTAGAGAAAAAACAGATCTTTCAAGCACTTGGAGCTACTCAGATGTTACAAGATGAATTTTCTGTATAGCTGGACAATAAGTGTGATAGCAGATTACCAGAAAAGTCAAAACACAGTTGTTTCAAATTTCCCGAGATGCTAAAGGAAATCACAATAAAATACAGATTACTAAGTTTACAGAACTGGAAGTCCAATTCATTCAACCTGTAAGACACATTCAGTTTTCCCTCACAGGTTCCACATCTGCTCCAAAAACGTAAATCTACACTGTACGAAGTGCCATGACCACCATGCAGGAAAGTGTCATTGTTCTCCATCCCCCCATGGACTCTGTGCACAATTGTAGCAGTCCTTAAACGTTCAGTGACATGGGAAGAAATATTTTAATGCTCTCAAAAGTTGCATAACACCACCACAGTTTGCACTGAACTGAGTTTAAAGCAAATGGAACCCTCTAAAAGAACAGACTGCTTAAATACTTTCCCCTCCCCTTCGAACACCACAGAAAGAAATACCCACAGCTATTCTGCCTCCAAAAGAGGCCTCTAAATGAACCTTCATAAAAATTACACCACCTGGGATGTTGAATGATGACAGACCACACAAAAAAATTAATTATGTAATAACTTCAGAAATCAAGATTTCAAGGCTAAGTATTAAAATATTAAATTATTACCTTATTTAAAACATCAATAGCTTTTTGCACAACTTAGGATATTCAAAACTGGAAGAATAGCTTGAAAATGATTAAGATATTTTAGAAACACGGGAGCTGAAAACAGCAGTTGGAATAAGAATCATCCTACACTGTTGCTACAACAGAGAGTCTTGCATCGTATTTCCCCTAATGAGCCCTCCCCAGAGCAACCTTGTCATGGGTTACCTGGGCATGGTCCAGGTACGAGTGAGACTGAATGAAGGTGCATGTGATTATCAGTAAGAATAATGAGCTTGATCCAGACAGGAGCACGGGCCGTGTCCCCCAAGCTCTGTAATCCCAGTGCTGGATAACCACCAGGGTGTAGTTAACAATTCCAGTGGCGGTGCTTGGTTTGACAGGGTCATGGTCCAGGAATGCTCCAGAGCAGGGTGTACAATTAGCACCACGAGCCAAACAGTATTTTTTACATCTCCATGGCTCACCACAGGGCGCTTATGTTAGAAGGCTCGCTCGTGCCTACATGAAAAAATAATTTATCAGTATAACCTCTGACCAGAGTCCTATATCAGCACACACACAGATACTATAAACAGCTTTATTTTCACTACTGTGATTGCAAACCATTTGTTTCCTCTTAATGCACTCCGGTGTTTTAAACAGATTTTTAAAGGCTCATTTATTTAAAAGCACTCATGTTACTATGTAAATACTCATGCTCCGTGAGTCCTAGGATTTTGTATTTAGCCACCTTTTTTTTTTTTTTCTGAAGATTAATCAGGACAGCTTTGCTGCTTCTCCCAGCACCAGAAAATGCACCAGAGAAACTAGAAGTGTGTGCTCCATTTATGTCAAGGAAATATGGTGTGTAGCTACTGAGAACTTACAGGACCCTATGGAAGTGCTGCACAAACAGCTGTCCCTCGAATTTGCAGAACAAACAGACTTAAGCAAATACAAGCTGTACAAGTCTCCACACAGCTCCTGCCTTGCCTGAAGTTATCCCGTCTATTCCCTGATGTATGTGATCCAGGGATTGTGTGTGACAAAGCCATCTTTTCATCACATTCTTCAGAACAAAAAACAGGCTTAGTTATTATTTCCATCTTATTCTGATCTGACAAAACCTAAGCCAAGGTTTGTGTGCCTACATAGTTACACAAGTCCTCAAAGACCACTGTGTGCCACCTTATGCAGCTCCATTATTAAATTTAAGCCTTCCAGCTCATTCCTAGCAATGCATTCCAGACTTCCAAAACTCACACCATCGCTGTTGTGTAATTTCTGGTAGTACTGATAATCACTGCTGTTAAGTCTTCACAGCAGTTTTGCTCCCCACTACCTGTCACAGCTCTCAGGAGGTCACTCCACACCTTGAATATTTGAATTACACCCTTGCACTGCAGTCCTGTTTCAGCATCTTGGGTGGATCTGAACTGGAGGTCTGGCTCTCCAACCACGTAAATCAATGGAGCATTTCAAAAAGGTAACTTGAAAGATTTATTATCCAATTTTCGGGGTTCACATAAATTGCATCCTAACAATAGTTTAATGGTGGTGTATAAAATTCAGTTTGGGGCAATAATTCATTATGTTCTGGAATGCATTTGGTTTGCATTCCAGACTAACTAAAATCTCATGCTTGACTTCTTATTGCAGTCTGAACACCCCTCCACTGCTCTGCAATGTGGTGGTTCCCATTTTTAGGCCTTTCCTTACACAGCAACCCCCCTCATCCCAGCGAGTGCTCTCAACAAGCAGCTCCCAGAAGGGCATCACCAGTAACGCAGTTCCCAAAGCACAGGGACCAGCAGCTTCCACACAGCACTGACCGCCAGGATCCCCCTCGTGCTGACTGCTGGCGATGCCTCTCAGCAAGGGTTTCTTACAGCCAGTATTACCTGTTTCTGTTCAGACAGGCTCTCCATCCAAATAAGCAGCTCCTTCTGATCTTCTGCATTAAAAGGGCAGCAGCTGCTCTTTTCCTACGAGTGCCTGAATTGAAAGCAACCCAACATGCCAGCACAGAATTGGTGGCAATCATCCGATACACAACCTCCAGCACTCTAATGATGCTCTATCCATCATTCAGAAATCAATTCAAGAGATGTGCCTGCTTTTAAATGAGGTACAAAAGCCACACATATGAGCTGCATTAAAGTTTTAAGTAAAGAGCTAAAAGCATTAGGTTCTACAAACCATCTCTTTTTTTAGATTTCCATACTTGTTTGGTTTATTTTGTAATAAATCAGAGATTAGTTTAACCTCAATTACAAACGTATCACCTTTAAAAATCACAAACCTGTTGGACAGCCCTTAGTTTCAAACTCAAGCATAAAACACTGTCCCTTTTCACAGGCTTGCAGGTTTCCTGAACCTCTCACCAGTCCTCTGAGCCGTGCACAACGGGCATTATTCTCTTTCTACAGCAAGAGAAACAGAATTGAGGAAATAAAAATCCGCCCAGGTCAAAGCACTGGAGTACAATGAAATAAAAAAATTCACAGAGCTCTACTCTCAAGAAGTATTTGGGGATAGAGAACATACGGAGAATAAAATAAAGACTGAACCACTGTATAACCTGTGTGCTTTCTCCTTTTAAGTGAACTTCAGGGACTGCAGCCTAAACAGCAATGAACCAAAGTTAACACTGGAAAATAGACCTCAAATACATCTCTACTCTTTCAAAGTATGTTATCATTTAATTTCTTTGATAATTTTATGTTGCTATTATTGTTATGAAAAAACGCTGTGATTAAGCTCAGTTGACCTCACTGTTTTTCAGGCACATAAAACTCAATGTGTTGGGCAAAACAGAAATAGCCTAAAAATGTATTATCACATTTTTCTCTATGCTTTTACTTTTAGCCAGCAATATATAACTTCTGCCTGGAAAAAGATCCTCTGCAAGGGTGTCTTCAGCACTTCTATCCAACAAAGCTCTTCCCTATACATTTGTATTCCAGTACATTTCTAGTGGAAAAACTTCATTACAATACTTCCCACAACCAATATTTTATGGCAATAGAGTCTCATGTCAAAAATACAGAAGACGTGCAGCTTGAGCTCATCAAATAGGATCCCTCAAAACAGCACCCAGGTTAAAAATCTAATTTATTTTCTGCATCTGCTGAACAGAGATGGAAAACTGGTTCAGCTGTGTGAATAATCCATTTATTTTGTGGTTCTTAAGAAAACAGAGTAACACTTATGCATAATCAAAAACTACGTATTCATTTGCCTTGACACGGAATGAACTTTCCGTCTACTGATGAGAACTGCAAAGTCACACTAGTTCTGCCCCCTCTGCGAGTCTGTGAAGGTACATGCTGCCATAACTCAGCTACCAGAGGCACAGACTGGTTGATAAAATATGTTCCACATTTTCATATGCAGTGACAGATTAACAGTTGGACTTGATAACCTTAAAGGTCTTTTCCAACCTAAATGAGTCTGTGATTCCCAGATCTGAATCTAATGAGAATCACTGTTTTCAGGGGGGAAAACTGCAGACTAATGTTCTACATTATGAAAACAGGCCCCTGAAACTTGGAGTAAAACTGAATTTCTTTCACAAGTTCAGGCTGTTGGTAACATGAACGCAGCAAAGAATTCATCGTGGATTCCAAGCTGGTCAAAGACTTTTTCTACTCGGCTCAAGTTTTATTTCATCATCACCTCCACCACCACCACCACCGTGGAGGTGGGGGAGCAGAGCAGAACCCTACACACTGCTGGGGTCTCCCTAGAAAGGGGTAACCCCATTTGACCTGACCCTTCAGGAGCACCTCTCCCAACCTCTCTGCACGGCTCTGCCGCCCTGGACTCGCACACTGCTGGAAGTCTGTCACTCCTGCCCGTGCAGACGGGCAGCTGAGTTTCCAGGGCATTACTGCTGGGTTATTTCTGTTCTCTCTGCAAGATTTGAATACAACAGCATGCACTGGGGCCACTGCAGTGCCCCCCCAGCTCAGCCCAGCCCCTGCTGGCAGCAGCTTCTCCCCCCAGCCCAGAGCTGAGCCCAGGTCACCAACACGCTTTGGTGACAGCACGAGTTACTGAAAGAAGAAAACTGGAAGTTCTGGGACAAATCCCCAAATGCCCAGACAATATGGCCCACAGCCACACGGGTCAAACACTGTAAAAACAACAATAAAGCCATCTGCTCCTGTCAGAAAACCCTCTGATGAAGCAAGCAATATTCCAGGGAATATCCCACTTGGGAAACAGCAGAGTCCTCGCTCATCTGAGACAGTCTCTCTACTTAAGTAAACACATCAGAGTGTTAATCAGGCTCTCCTCAGCCTGGGGTTTGGCAGCAGGAAAAGCACTCCTGCATTCCTACTTTGTCTTGTTAAGTGGCACCTTCAACCAGATAGAACCATAGGATTAATGGTTATTTTACTTATTTACCTGAGGGCTCCATGCCCAATAAAAACGTTCTCAATGAGAGGGGAAAAAAGCAGCATATTTCAAGGTAGACTGGCTTTGATGCAGATTGGTTAAGATGACCAGGAAATTGTTTCTCAGCTAAGGTGTAAATAAATGCCAATGATTTTACTCCCCAGTGCTTACTTTGAATCTATCAGCTCCATGCAGAAGATATGACTTCATGACACCAAAAAGCCTCCATGATTTCTAGTAAGCCCCTAAAGGAACACTATGACAAATAAGTGAAACCCTTTGTGCCAAATTCATACTTTTTCAGAGATATTTTTACATAAATTAAATCTTAAAAACTTGAATTTCAGATCAAAGACTGGGGAAGAAAGCTTTCTTCAGGGAAGAGAATCTTACATCACACATCAGATGTGTGTCATCTTGTCACTGTATCCTACACTTGCTCTGAATCCAGGTCATATAGAAAATTACTGTAATCTGTCTTCCTTTTCAACTGGACAATCACTGTATGAGCCAATTTTATAGTTTTAATTATCTCTAGGGCCTGATTTACCATAGCTTTATACTGCAGTAACCTTTAAAGGCACCCATCAAGCAAGACTACAGCTGCTGGTACAAATTTCCCCAGAGCTCAAATGCACATCTTTGGGAGTACCAAAAACCAAACAAAAAGTTGAAACTGGCAAAGGGAAAACTTACCCCAGATAGCCCAGTGATCCCTGTGTGTGTGAATGCTAAACAAGCCACTGAGGCACAGTTCCCTCGCTCAGGTAATTCAGAAATGCAGCATCTGTTGGAGATGACAAAGTGACACCGTTTGCTGCCTAAAATTCCATGGGTTTCCTCCCGTCATTTAAGCTGTTGGAGTATTTTTTCCTTTTAGCAGCTAACAAGTACATAGTTCTCATGATACCCAACACGAATCACTGGATTTTCTTTATTCCCCAGCCAGACCCCTGAAATGTGCATGATTTCTCTTGCTGGCTTGGTAAAAGCAGGGCAGTGAATACACTGTGCTCTCCAATTTTCCACCTGCTCCAGCCTAGTGCCTTCCCCAAAACCCCCACCTGTTGCTTATTCTGTTGTAGTTAATGCAACTCCATCACTGCAGCAGCAACGCACAATTTCCACGGTAGCCATAAACTTCATTACAAACAAACCAATTCTGCACATTGATTCTCATACTGTTTTGAGCAGATTAGCAACAAAACTGACTCTCTATCACCAACACAATGAATTTTGCAAAAGGTGGCAGCAACAAAGACATACGTTCATTAATGCACATCAACACATCCTTTGCGCAGTGGCATCAACTATATTTCCTTGATTTAAATATAGTTCTTATCCTGATGATCTCAAAAAATGTCCTTCTACTCAGCTACAGAGGAGGTTTACCCAGTTATTATTTTCCCTGCAGCAGTTCCACTCAGATGAAGAGATCACTTCTCCTAAACATAATCCAAGTAACGAAACTTGCACAGAAAACCTTGGGATTCTCCCCTCTCCCGCCTTCAGTCAGGCACTGGCAATTCAGGGCACCAGCATGGTTTGATCTCCAGGAGCAGCTGACAGCACTGAGACCGTGGTCCCAACAGGTATTCTGTAATTTCCCAAGCATATGTATTACTTTTTCCAAGGGGCACACAGAGCAACAACACTTATGCTTCCTTCAGAGTCCACATGCTATCAAATTTACACAAAAAATTGTTTCTTTTTATTTCTCAAGTTCTAAGAGACAATATCCCCAAATATTAAGCAGTGGAATTTTAAACTGCTTTCTTTTTTCTTTTCTTTTTTTTTTTTTTATTTAGACGTGCACTTCCCAGTCTTCTTTGGCTCACACTTTTCCAAATTTATAGGACTCACCAGCAACAAATCAGTGAGCGACCAAAATTCCCTTTTCCTTACTCTGAAATTTACTGCTCCGGCCCCAGGAAATCTGGAATCATTGCATGACAAATGGTCCATGACTTAATGGCATTTTCACATACCACAAGGGTTGCAGCTGAAAGTTTTCAGCATTGCTGAGTCAGCCACGGGTGCATTAAAGATTTAGCAGTTCGGAGCTGTAAACTACAGTTTATTCATTTCTGAGTTAAAAGTTAAGTACCAATGCTTCAGCTCTGGAGTAAAACACTAATGCTAATAATTTACATTTTATAGTCTGTGTTGTTTATCTGTTGCTTACATGTGAAATAGCAATCAAATCCATTTCAGAAAGGTCAAAGAAATGAAACAAGACAGGGCTGAGAATTGTGTATTTTAAGATGAGTTTGAAAAATCAGCATGTTTTTTGTTGAAGCTGAAATCATTTCAACCTCTCAAAAGGAGTGTATTTTGCTTTGCTCCAAGATCATTCATCTACCATCTTAGCAAAGCTGAAAATATAAAGAGATTTAACCAAAAAGAGCATTCAGGGCACTGTGATCCTGTTAACTATGAATTACTTTGTAGAAACAGAAAATATACAACTGGTTTAGGAGCTACATGCTCAATTTTGCTATTTGCTTATTGCAAGTGGTTAAAAATAAAAACTAACACGCTCTGCAAAACCACCTCCTGAACACTTGAGGGGCCTTTAAAAGTGTTAACGCAGCACTAGAGAAGCAGCTCTTATGGCAATGAGCTTGTAGAAGTACTAAAGGCCAAATCCAGGGATATTTCCCTCTGGCAACACTCAGGTTCCAGAAAGAAATGACACACACACAATAATGGCCCATCTTCCAAGGTTCTTTGATTCAGACCTGACAGAGAAACAAGACAGTCCAAGACTGGTGTGTCATTTTGCTCTATATGCATCTTGACAATCTTCCATGAATTATAAGGCTGAGAAGAGTCAATAGGTTTTCCAGAAGGATGTGAAAAAAGTAGGAATTAATGCAAATCCTTGTGGATATAATAAATCTGAAGAAGTCAAAGCTTTACTGACTTCAAAATGATCAAACAGAATCAAATCGCAATCAAATCCCTATAAGAGACACAAGGCTTCTAAAATTCCCTCTATGAAAATTATTCATAAGAGACTTACATTTAACATTCGGTTTCATAGGATGTAATTCTGCATTCAAAGCGTGAAGACCTAGGATTTACTCTCAAAATATTTCTTTTAAAGCAAGTCTGTACTGAAGGGTGACTTTACAGATACAAAATAATTATGACTTTCATCAGCAACATGATGTAAGACCAACTGAAACATTCACACTTATTAAAAAATAAAACCAGAACATGCCTGCCAGTCCCAGAGCAGCAATGACATCAATTCCCTTGCAATTGTGCAGCTAAAGCAAACAAGCAAAATTTTCTCTAAACCCATAACTATCACCCCAAAACACACGACACGACAACTAGGTAAGTGTTTATCTCTGACACACTTGTGCTTTTATATATTAAGACAGAGCACACTACAGTGAATGGAGAGGCTTCCACCAACTCCAAATGTCAGAGCATGCATCAAACAGAAGCACACTACAGTTCAGGAAAGCTGGGCAAGTCCCCACTAAACACTGGCACGTAGCACAAAAGATTAACTGCCTTGTGGATGTGCAATAACATTCCAAATTTAATTACTGATAGTCAGCTGTGACACTATTTTGTCCTACCAGCACTATCAAAAAGATGAAAATAAAGCAGAACAAAAACATGCATTAAATTAAAAAAAAAAATCCCTTGTTGGTTCAACATTAGTTTCCAAGTGGGAAAAAACCCCTCAAACATCTGAGCTATCCGGTTACTCTCTTCTACACAGGAAAATAAACTTACATGAAACTCTAAGCACTACACATATAGACACAGAAGAAGCCTAGTTTTGTGCATTTGCATGGTAAGCACCTGTAGGTTTTCAAAATGAAATGGATATTTTGAATATTTCAGAGAGTTCAAACTTCATATGTATCAGTTCAGCAGTAAATCATATAATGTGCAACATGCTAATATATATGAGAGTGTACTGCACACACAGAAAAAAGACACAGGAGCAACACAGTGATGTAAATCTACAACTGAATTTGTTGTGGTTCCTGTGCGAGTGATATTTAAGTATCATACTCTTTCAAATCTTGTTTGTTTACAAAACATAACTTGCATAATACAAGTTATAGGTATACGTGAGCCTTTGGAAACCAGAAAATCAACTTGTACCCAAGAGGAAATTTTTGTTAGAATGTTACCTTTAACTTTCACAGAAGGCATTAATTATGTTGATTGTGTAACATATCACCTGAAAGAAGTTTAATTTTCCAAGACCCTCGCACATGTTGAAAAACACACTCCAGCAGGAATCAACTCACTCTTAGAAAGATCACCCACCACCTTTGCTACAGTCTGAGCCACCTCCTGACATGTTACCTTCCTGCAGTCATGGACCTCTCAGGACAAGCAGCTAAAACAGCCACTCCCAGATCTCTCAGCTGGACATTCCCCACTCACAGCATCACCAACACAAGCAAAGCCCTCACCTGGGGCCATCATTTCCTGGCAAGGTAAGCCAGCCACGTGAAAAGAAGAAAACAACTTACAAATTGAGGCAAGGTTAAAGAATGCAGCATAAACAAGGAACTGTCTGCAGAAATATATCAGGTATTTAATATCAGTAATAAAAGTGGAGACAAGTCCAGAAGCTGCTCAGAACTAACCAAGCACAGCAGAGGCAACTGCCCATTATTACAAGTCAGCAATGAGAGGAAGTAAAAAATCATCAGCTGGACACTGCGACAAAACAAGCTCAACCTGCAGAAGGATCAAACATGCAAAACCCTATATTGATCAACTGTAAAATGGAGATCAGCTGCAAATTGGAGAATAGTACTAAATTATAATATCAATATAATTATATAATACATAATAATAGAAATACATATATATACACAAACACACACAAATATCAACATTAGTTTTACTCTGCTGATTCCACCAAGGAGGACAGCTCCATGTAAACACTGGAGGAAAGATGTGAAGGCAATAAAAAAACAAACCATACAAAACTTTGTGAATTAGGGCTGTAGAATGCAAATTCTTAGTGTTGTAAAGAGGCAAACTAGCGTTTAACAACAATAAACTGTCCTAAAATGTCTGTAGGAAAAAAAGCTTATCCTGAGTAGTTGGACAGTTCTGAAACTCCTCCTGGGTGGCTGCATTTTTGTCATGATACTTTCAAAATGTGGTCGAATTCATAGGGTTTTTTCCCTTGTGACAGGAAAAAAAACCAAACCAAACATTAATTTTCTCAGTCTGGACAAATTTATCAATGTACAGACAGAAAAGCAGTGTGACCTCAGCACTGTGGAAGGGTCATTATCTGCAAAGGCACCTCAATTTCCCTCCCTGCTCCAGGGGTTCCTGTTGGTCCCCCAAAAGTGATGGGGTGGTGGAAGCAGAGGCTGCAGAGGCTTCTCATCCCCAGGGGACCAGGAGCAGTTCTGGGGGGCACAGACTCTCGTGTTGTAATGCTGAGAGAATCTGCAGTGAAGAAACCAGTCCGGGATCATAGAGTAAAAAAGGCAGCTATAAATTTAGGTATGCCTGAAACAAGAAATACAGGACAGACACAAGAGAGAAAACCAGGCCTGAATACAAATGAAACTGTGGTAATGGAACGAGACCAGACAGAAGGGTTACTAAAAATAGCTCTCAGTGTTACCTTCTGAAGATCGTTTCAGATTGAACCATGAAAATCATTGAATAAAAATTCAAATGCTTTTCTGACTGGAAAACAAAGGAGACACGATAACAGCAACACTGATGCACCACAACATCACTATTAACTCAGGAATGGGGAGTCAGGTCTGAGGATTATCATCCACCTTTGCAAAATTTCTGCCACCAGTGGTCTCTAATTTGTTCACTTATGGCAGCTGCTGCAAGAGGAGGAAGAGGCATAATAAAGCATTACAAAATTCAAGGAACTCTTAGCAGCAGCTCATTTTGCATTATCTGGATCATAACATGCTGGGAAAGCAGACCATTAATACTCTGCAAATAGGACTGGGTGCTGTTTTATGGCAGGCTGGTGTTCTAATTGTCCTTGCTGCTAGAGCAATCATTCATACTGGAAAGCACTTAGCCCAAGACTAAATAAGAGGCAGTTGCTCTACTAAAAGCTGTGAAAGGTTTCTTTAATACATTTCTTTTAAACAAAGTACTTGGAGGAGCTAATGTGAAGCAGATGTTTTTGAATTACCCCGGAGAATACAAAAAGACCTATTTCATCATTATACGGAATAAGATATTACCCAAGGCAAATGCTGGTAATAAAATTTTCCCACAGGATTCCTGTTGATATTAGGGATATTATCTTATCCTAAATATAACAAGAACTTAATTTTCATAAATGAAGCAAGTACACAAATTTGCTGGAAGGCAATAGCAAAGACATTAAAGCACCTACTTTGAAAAACTAACAGGTTTCCTACACAGTTTGCAAGTTGCAATGGTTTCCATAACTTCTTTGAACAGCTTCACAACTCGAAGGATCCCAAAACTCAATGAGATATTGTATTTTTTAATGCCTAAGAAATGAGGACTGCTGTGATTCTACTCATTCCAAAGAAGGTCCCACAAGTGCCACATCCTATCCTATGCATTCCTCAAGTCTCCTAAACAGGCAGTGCTGTGATTAAGTATAATCAAATAGCCAAAAAACCCCAAGCTATTTTTAAGGCTGATTCTGTGAGAAATGTAATAACAAATCACAGCCTGGAGAAGTTGATGTGGAAGGAATAAGGAATTTTGACTCAGCAGGGGTTTGAGGCTAAATGAGTTCTACATGAGCTCTTCTACAGGATGCTACTTTTTTGTTAAAAAGTGGTCCTGCCAAGCCAGGCAGCTTCTCCATAAGAGCTCCAAGAAACTTGAAAATTCTGTGTGGGAAAAACTGATGCTCCCTTCCAGCCTGTGAGGCCAAAGGAGCCAGGCCATGCCCTGCCCTCCCCGGCACAGAGCTGTGCTGAGGAAGGACAGCACCAGCACCAGGGACACGACGACCTCACACCGCCTTCCAGTCCTGTCGAGCACGTCGGATGCAGCAGACAGCCAGACCAAGTAATTAGCCTTTAAAAAGGAACAAGACATAGCAATGACCGACTGTATCGTCCATATCAATCAGCTGGAATGGCTTTTATGGGATACTCTGGAATTTGTAAACAAATGACGGTAACTTTTTGCAATGTCAGAGGGCACCGCTGCTCACAAACCTGGGATCCTGCACTTGTTTAGCCCAGCCAACATCACAAAGTAGATTTGGACCCGGGACCTCCAGTACGTGCTCATTTTAACTTAAATTGTTGTTTAGAAAAAAGAGAGTGACTTGTAAGTGTAGCACTGAACCAGAGAGCACAACACCCAGATCACACATCACGGGAAAAGGAGAGCCACACGGCGCTGACTCCCCCGGGCATCAGCCCCTGCCCTGCTTCACACCCCACTCAGCAGTTCACTCTTCCACTCATCTGCAAATGTAATTCGATAATATAAACTGTTGATTCTGATCCTTAAAAATCACTAGAGTCAGTGGAAGCCTTTGGAGTTCACATTTCCCGAGAGCTTTAAAACATACAAAACCTTTAGGGAAGCACCAGGAAAGAAACCCCTTTCCCTCCATTTTAAACAGGCAGAAAAAAAGGGGGTTTTAATATAGCTTAAACACTTACGTGTTCTATATCTGTGAGAACTGAAAAGCATCAGCCAGGATATGGTAATGCAAGCATGGAAGAAAAAACCACTATTGCCAATAATTATTTATGATGCAACATTCCATTATGCCATTTGAGGGATAGTAATGCAAACAGAAGAATTATTGCCACTGTATTGCCCTAGGAAAGTTTGTATGATGATCACAGCTTTGTTCTTACTGTTCTCTGCTTACTTGAAACAACCAAACAAACAATACTTTTTTTTTATCTTTAGACATGCTTTTCAGCTGAAAATATGAAAACCAAAATGACACTTCCATTCTGAGATTAATGGCTGCGTGTTTTTGAGCAAACAATACTGAATTTTAATCGGAATAATCCAATGCATTATTTATATTTACCCAATCACTTGAAAAATCCTCTCACTCATAGCATTTTCCTAAAGCCAAGGAAAGTAATATTTCAGAAAATTACTTTGTACTTCTAAGAAAGAGCTATTTCCGTATTAAAAACCCAGGGAAAACTACAATCAGAACACATTGTTTCAAGGAAGCATTTATTACATCATAGCAAAAAAAGAGATAATCAACAAGTTGGCCTTTAAGCTAAATATTTTCTTTTAAGTCTACTGTAATTTCTCTTGCATAGACTGTTGCTGAAGATCCAACACTGAGAAGCACCAACTCAGTGGGCAAAAGTTATTTACATTTTTAAACACCGTCTAACTATTGCATACTTTATAAAATACTTGCATTTTTACTTGCCTCAGACCTATTTCTTGAAAATTCTATGATCCTCTGAATCATTATTTCCACTGTATATAAAGGCTTTAAAAGTAAGAACGTGCAGACACCAAGATGCTTTTTGTCCTTCCTCTAGAGTTCTTATGAAAAACCATCATCTCCATGGAATCAACGATTTCTTTTTACATCAAACCAGTCACAGGATGATTTTAGCAGGGATCATTAGGAGATATAAATAGAGGTATTTATGTCCTTATTTCCCCTGAATAAAGCTGAACACACAGCTTCCACTGTCAGGCAGAAAAGTAGAAACATTCATAGATCCAAACAGAACTTTGATTTTAGAGTTTCATTTTTCAAAATACTCCAAAGAAGCATATGCATTGTGATTACCTGGGGACCTGCTGTGCTGCCTCACAAACAGATGTTAAATTAAGAGAGCACTAATTACAGAGTAAGTGCCCACTAAATCAGATTTGATGCTACAGCACAGTTGTTACTGACATTCCTGTTAGTTTAAAAAAGAAAAGTGAATTCCTAGCAGGCAAATCCTATTTTGTACATCACTTTATGCCTCTACGTGGTTGACCTCAACACCTTAGTAATAAAAACAAGCAGTGACACCACTCATTCTTCCTTGGTTTGCACCTGGTTTCACTCCAGTTCCATGGATGGTGGTGTCCCCTAAACAGGGCATTAGGAAAGGCTCCTTTCAGATCATGATCCAAGAGAAGAACAGCTCTCACTCGAGGTGGTCACAGATCCCTCAAGCCTCATTTTAAGGAGGAAAACATTAGCTCAAATGTCAATGAGAATGAGGAAGCAAGAATAAAGGCAACTACTTGAAATAGTTTATTTAGAAAAAAGAATTAAAAAATAGAGATTCTTAGAATTCTGTTTCAAGGGATCCTTTCCTGTGGTCCACATAGTACATTCAACATTGTTTTTCCACTCTCTGCTATAAACAATGATACAATTTTCAGAGCCACTAATACCACATACACAGTTTCTTCTTTTATAAATTCAGCCTAAGGATTTCCCACAACTGAGGTCAGACAGTGGCTGACAGCATTTAATTAGGCAATACGTACTACAGATGGAAACCACAATTATAGGAAAGAAAATCAGCCACTAAATATGAGATGAGAAGCCATACTCATTTCAGCAGCAGCCAAACCCATATTTCTGTCTTTCCACTTAGCTTGTTTCTGGAAAGCAACATCCTTAAAAGTACAAGGACACTGCAATAATCCACCATACACAGGAGAAACAATGACAAAGACAGACCACACCTTTCCATCCTCCAGATTCCTAAGCAGCTTTAGGAAAAAACAGGCACACTACTTGAACGAAATGTATTTTTCTACCCAGAAACTGCACAGTGCAGAATGGTAGAGGAGCAAAGGGAAGCTCTGGCAGAGGACATACGGGGCCTGTGGTCACACACAGCAGGGCTGTTTGGACGAAGCACTGTAGCAAACAACACAGAAAAAGGCCATTCCTCCTCAGTTTCTCTGTACAGCCTTTCTTTATCACTGATAAATCAGTTTTTCCTGTGCCACCTTCCCACTGAAGAAGGACTCCTAGAACTTCTTTACAACAACTGGTTTGCCGGGCCACCTTTGCCTGCTGTCCTTTGTTACACCTGATCTCTGCCCATTTTCCTGGCAGGATCCAGATGGCCACAGGCAGCATTTGTTGGGAATCAATGACATTCCCAACCGGTGCAGCCCCCTGCCACCAGCCTCTGTGCTCTCTGCAGCAATCCCCTTCCTGGGCTGAACCTGGCAAGTGCTGACCTCGAGGGGCTCACCAGACATCTGTTTAAATTAAGAGACCCAAATTCCTGCTGATTAATTACCTTTTGCTGTGAATAAACAGGAGCATCATGAGTTAATTAAGGTACATGTCCAATTAATCTAGTTGGTGTCAGGTGCACTACTCCCCATCAGACGCGAGGAAAGAGAAATGCACATATCCCAAACACACCAGGGTTGATCCAGGTTGATCCACTGGGATCGGCCACTGGGATCGGCCAGGCACACACTCTGGCAAACCACAAAACCAAAGAGCCCACAAACTAAATCTATCCTAGAGCATATTCAAAAACTTCTCTTCACAGGGACTCGATTCTATCTTAAAGCCTTGTATTAACAAGTAGAAAGAACCAGATAGGAAAATTCTAGCTGCCTTCTTGCTTAACATTCATAACGATTTTTTATTTTTATTTTTTCTTTTAAATGCACAACTTGAAAACTGAAGCTGGTGACTTCAATGTATTAACTTGGAAGAATTAATACAGTAGTGAAAAAAAAAAAAAGCTGTTATCCTCTATGAACATTCATGAGCTGAACTATGAAGGAGTTATTTTCAGTCTTTTTCGGGTGTGGAGCACACCCCGAGGAAGCTCCTGCCAACACCTGAGTGTGGTGGAGCTGAGCGGGTGGCAGGAACCTCCCGGGCAGGCTCTGATGGCACAGATTGAGTGAGTCATGCAAGAAACAGCTTCAGTGCTGCAAGTTCTGCTGCAGCTCCGCTGGCACAGCCCATTTGCTGCTCAGGCTTTCCCTCCCACCGCACCTCCAGTGTTAATGCTGGATAAATTATACAAATTCCACACCAGAACCATTCCTGACTATAGTCACATTATCCTATTCTGTACTGAAGAACTTCATAACTTTGGTCAAGATCATTCTGAGCAATAAAAGCAGACTACTGATGGCATTAAATAGAGAGCATCTCTCCAGAAAGCTAATAATTTGAAAATATTTCCAGAGACTGTCACGAGACATATCAGAAAGAGATGAACTGAGTACCCAAGGACCCATGTCAGTCCCCTGTAGGTCAAATAATACCAATTTTTAAAACTGATGTACTACCTTTTTTTTTTTTTTTACAGCTCAGGGCTGGAAGTTGATGCAGTTGTTTACAGCTTGGAGAGCTATGAATGTCAGAGCAGCGAAGTCAGTTTGCCAAAAATTTTAAGAGCTAGAACAGGAGAGCTTATAAAGTTTATAAGCAGGTTTCAGAAGAGAGCACTGTGCATTGTCTCAGGATCATTAGCTTAGACTACTGCAGGAGTGCAGGTCATTATTTCTACAAGCCTGAAAGATATCACTGCCACAACTACTGTCAAAGAGACTAGCAGAAACAATAACTCAGTATTAATAGAAAGAAAAGGTGATAAATCAGTACAAGAAGGGCACAAAGTAGAACCTTCATTCTGGAATGCCATAAATTTCACATTCTATAGTCAGAAAGGTTTTCAGAGTGGAACGAGGTTTTTACTACATTCTTGTATGTGCTCCTTAACACAGAGGTTGCTGTTGCAATGCTTTCCATAGTGTTTCTTGGCTACCTTTTTCTCACATTTGTGATCATTAAATAATGGCTTAAAAAAAGCCATGCTTCCAGAAAGTATTTCTCTCAACACTTTTTGGAAAGTCACAGTAGCTTATGATAAAATTTACTCACATTGTAACTTGCTGCCTACTAAACGAGACACTAAAGCATTTTACAGTATTGTTGGCTATTCCACTGCTTGTAGCAAATTTTGAACCATCCTTGTGAAAACAAAATAGCATCAATACAAAGATAATTAATATCATTATGTTTTCCCTAGTTAATTAGTAACAAAAAAATTATTATTCTTGTAATGGTACACAGCCTGCTTTAAGTGCCAATACTAGATATAAAATCTTGTAAAATAGCTGCTAGAGTTAAAGCCAGCTCAAGTCAGTCTGTTGCTCCTGTTGATCTTGGCATCTTCCAAGCGACCAGCCATAGGTTTACCTTTCCAACACACATGTATGGCAAAGAAATATTCTTTCAGTGCAACTTTAATTGTGACTTCATGTCACACACCTGAAAGACTCCCAAAACATTTACTGCCTGTCATAAAAAGCAATCGTGTGTTTCATTCTTTAGTCTTCCCACTTGGTAAGGCAGAGCCCCATCTCTTCCATTAATACTTTTCCTTTCCACATTTCTCCAGCTACAAAGAGCCCTCCTCCTACTGAGGAACCTCTTGGTAGCTTCCCATTGCTGTGACAGTCCTTCCAATTATCCATCTACCGGCCTTCCTCTCTCCCTGAAACTGAGAAGCTTTCCTCCTGCCATCCCGAATTTCTCCTTATTCCCAACCACCCGAAATCCTGCTCTCCTTGAGAAAAGCTGCTATCTGCGAGTGAGGTCCTGCCCGTACCTTCTGTAGATATTTGTGCTTGATTTTTGCAAACCAAAGGGCCCAACAATAATCACTGAAACAGCAGAGGCACAAGAGAGTATCTGCCTCGAGGTCCCTTTCCCATCAGATCTGTTACCCCCTTATCTTTCGCAGAGCCTGGAAGGGGACGAGTCTCAGCACAACTTCAAATGGTCACCCACAAGAAGGTCAAAGCAACCAGGACCTGTGTGCGGGTTCGCTGTGCCCACACTCAGGAGCAAAGGCGCTGCGTCCACAGGGGATGCACGAGGGGAGCTCACTGTGCAGACACACAAAGTTTAACTTCCAACAAGGAAATAGGGAGGAAAAAAGAAGGCCAGGTTACATCTCCAGTTTGAAGGAGAAGAGCACTTCCCTCCCCAGCTACAATAGCCCAGAAAGCTCCCAATTTTTCTCCTATAACCACATCACAAAACTTTCTCCCGTCCTTATCTTCTTTCTTTGGATGAAATCTCAGACCAATCTGCCTTCACACCCAATTACCCAAAGAGATCCTGATTTCTGAGTTCCCAGAAAACCAACTGAATGGCACATTTGACAATACACACCGTGCTGGATGCACATGGACACGAGTTCCCTCCAGGCCAGGCTATGGGGCTGCCCAGCCCAAGCCCCAGTTACCACAGCAAGGGAAGACATGCAGTGAGTTATGGTCACATTTACCAGATGAACAACATTCCAGGAACCGAAACTCAAGTGAACATAACTCAGGAAACATTTTTTATAAACAGTAAATTCCCTTATCTTCCATTACAAAATCAGGATTGCCCTCAAATTCCTATTTTACCCTGCCTTTACATGTCAGATACCTTTTCAACAGTATGGAGAATTACACCCCAATTGGCTGAAGGCTGATTTATGAGGGGGAAAAAATCCCAAACCCTAATCTTTAAAGAGCATTACTGCTTCCTAAATCTCAGTCTGGGTTAATAAATCCTTTTAACATTTTAAATACAATTTCTCTAAATACATTATGAAAAGATATTCAAAAATATAAGAACATGCTTTTTATAGTTGTGCAAAACAATTCAAAGTACCTGTTTATTCACTTAATCTTGTTAACTTTAGTAATTACAGTGTTTGAAAAAAACTGCACCTGCTTATTTATATTAAGAAAGAACACACAGAAAAACAGGCAGTTCAGACAAAGTTCTGTTGCTAAAAATTAACAGAATCCAGTTGCTCTCAGCTATACTGCACGGGACCGTAATTATCAAGGGATAGAAACAGCCATGCAGCTGTTTCTGGCTTTTTAGCCATCTCAAGCTCTTAAAGAAAACACATTGTTCAATAGGACCGACCAGATCTGCCCTTCTGTAACCACACGCAGTGACAGACACACTGCTGGGGCAGTTTTGATCTTTTTCCTTTCCTCTCAGTTACATTTAGGAGATGGAACGTGTGTAAATTATCCCAAGGTTTGATTTCTCAAGTATTCCATCTCAGAGGAGAGACTCCACTAAGAGTACATAGAAGGCTTTAGTTTTGTGATACACAAAACAGCAGCACCAGCCAAAATCAATTCCTCTGCTGGCAACACTGGCAAGAGTTACATTCTCAAAAGTGACTTCACATCACATCATTTTATCCAGCAGGACCCTCTTATCTTCCTCCTTTCAGTGTTTATTAGTATTTTTTCAGATCCTCTTGATCATGAATCAGTTTAATTTGAGGAGGGAAAAGTAGCAGCTTTTGTTCTGCCCCAGGTACCATCATCATACACATTAATCATGTTCCTGTTGCACAAGTAAATTAAATTTTTGTTTACTCTGCTGGATTTTCACAAATGCAATTAGAGGCACAATATTGGAGCACAAAAAATGACGACAGATTCCATAATGACATCTTGAGGAAAAATACATATTTATGCCTTTTTATTTCCACATGAAGAAACTTCATTTTGGAATCCATGCACCCCCAAGAAGTTAATTTTAAAATACACCTCCAAAGAGGGGGTTTTATACTGATGGTGGTGTTAGAAAGCATTCAGTCCCCCTGCAATGACAGATAGTTCCAAAGAGTGATAAAACTGCCAATCATACACATAAGTGAATAACAGTGAAAAGCAAAGATTACCCTGAATTGTGAAAAATTGCAGGAGAAAAGATCATTAAGATGTTAAAAGAGTTCAGGAGTCTCTTGACTGACACAGGAACACAGGAGTTCCCTCAGGAGGAAGATGGTGAACCACAGGAGAAATTCCAGCAATCTACTCCATACAAGCCCTTGCTCTTCCCCAGGGCCAAACTGGGAAGCTTTTCATAACAGTTCTTGGTGAAATACACAATTATTGACAATCCACACAAAACCCATTTATTCTGACTGCAGAAGATGCTTTCAAGTTTCACTTCTCCCCCTCAGAGGGAGAGACAGAAGTTTTTCTAATGAAGGGATATATAGATTCCTTTAGCTGAGAAGATAAGACATGTTTTTCCCATGCAAATAGAATATATAGGCCCAATAGCCTCAAATAAAGAAACAAGATATTTTGAAATACATCTCTTAGATATAGTGGGGCAGCTGAGAACTAAAATTGAATTTGAGGACAGAGGAATTTATGCTACATCTTCATTAACATGGTGAGCTCCTTTAACTGCCTGGACAAGTTTAATGTGTGAGTGGGAGGCTGCAAAATCCAGCACTTCTCATAACAACTGTCCTCCACGGAATTTAAATCATTCAGGGCCGTTCACAGAAATTCAGCTCAGCTCCTTCAAGTGTGCAAGATGGCATTCAAACAGTCAAAGAACAAATTTTATTCTTTCTTCCCCCAAAATTAATGCGAAAAATTACAAAATGCTTCCAGAATGGATATGAGCTCCAAGCCTCAAAGTACAACAAAGGGATAGAGACAAAAAGGAGGACAGAAAGGCACAGCAAGAAAATGAAGAGCAGTAAAATGTAAAGGCAGGTCAGGCTCAAGCAGCTAAAATAAAAGCAAGATATAAGTTCTATAGTCCATGACACAGGGAAATGGGAACAGAGATAATGTAAGCAAGCCCCCGAGAACTTACTAGAAAATAATCAGACTGCTAAACAAAAATGACAATATAAAAATATGAGTATCAAGTGTAGCAGATGACACAACATTAACCCCCAGCACGTGTCTGCACACACGTCACAGCATAACGAGACAAAAACATACACAAACCACTCCAGGAACAGCATTCTTGCTATATTAGCCCCAAATTGCTCCTCACTCGAGAATTTCAGAAATATCCAAGTTGCCTACAGGGCATGATAATCCAATTGATAGAAGGGCAGAGGGAATTAGCCTTTTACAGGTTTGGGGGGGGGTGGTTTCCATTACTGTTTAAGGGCATCCACCGTGTCTGGGAGCAGGTCAGGTTGGGCAGTATTTAGGACAAGTTAACTGATAACACACGGGCTGACCTGAAAGTCACTACACTCATTTTATCTGTTCTTTTAGATAAATAAAAATTGAAGGTACGCCTGGAAATTCGGTAACACACCACAGAGTCACCGGGGTAACCAGAAATACAAAAGACTAGCCATGCCCATGGGAGAACCAGTGATCAGAGCTCAGTATTATCACTGATAATAAAAATAGGCTCTTAACACAGAGTATCACATAGGGGACACTCCTCACACAGTAACAGAGCCCAATGCACTTACAGTCAGGTGGTAGAACTGCAAATTCAGGGCCTTAAAGGCAATTAGCAACATAAAAGTCTATTATTCTTCAGCAAAAAAGAGTTACTTTAAGTGGGTTAAGACTTGTTTCTAGAATTTTTTTTTTTCTTAAAGTATAACAGAAAAAAAAATCCATATTGGACACTTCCCTCTTCTCATCCCCTCCACAAAAGGCTCTGAACTGAAAGAGGCACTTTTGTGGTTTACCGTGAAAACATAGTAAGAAAAATACTTCTTCTGCATGCTCATAAACAAAGCCCATCATGTTATTTAAAAGCCACTTCTAGATCAGATAAATGAATAAGAACTCTAATTTGGAGTGAAAACTTCTCAGGTCTGACTGATTTAATACTCAGGACACAAGACATGCACTGATTTAGCTGCCATCCCTCTGATCTACACCTACTCTGAGCATGTGTGCACACAGAGGCAGGGCTAAGAATAAACACATTGCCAGACTTCACTCCATTCTCACTTGGCTCACCAAAACACCTCCATAAACATACAATTTGTTCTTGGAAGTGTATTTTGGAATTCCTAGAATAACACCTCTGGGAGAAAAAAAAAAGCCCAGAACCCAAGGATAAGAACCTTAACTACTTTCAATTTAATAAAGCTAACATTAAAAATTAAGTGCTCTGGTTACACACAGATGGCAATACAGATCATACACCCAGCAGAACTTTGCAATTTAAAAAGAATAGGCAAGTGAGAGAAAAATTAAAAGAATCTATCTTGAGAAGACAATGTATGGACAAGTGAGTTAAAGAAAATCACCCACAGGAAAAGTTTGCACAATTTAAACAGAAGACAGAAGTTAAATGTCTTATAATTTTGCAGCTGGATCACTTCAAATACCTAAAGCACAAACATTATGAGAAAGGACAGAATGGACAAATGGAAACTCGTGTTTCCTGGGAGATGAAATCACACTCTATAACAAATAATTAGCATAAGACTCTCGTGCAGCCAAGGAAACGAGGATACCTGTGTAATGCTACCAGGATTCATTCCCCTTCAGGTATCCAAATGCTCTGGAGCTCCAAGGGGCACAGGAGACCCTTTCAGGAGAGCCCAGCAGCACCCTAACTTTATTTTCACTGGAGTTACCAACCACTGACTTGAGCAGCAAGACAGCAATGACCAAGTTCTGAAAATCCTAAACCTGGCTTGGGAGAAAGCAAAGGGACCTAAATCTTTACCAACGTTCCTGTTGAATTCTCTGGACTCTGAAACCCATCAAACTGTGCCCTCCACAAGCTGAAACTATTTACATATTGGAAAGAGATGTGGAATACCTAGAGTAGACTGACAGGTGACAGCCTGGCTGTATGTCTTCAAAAAACACTTCAACCATAGATTCACTGAGCTATTTCTGAAGCTTTATTCAAGAGGGTTTTAAAGCCAGTTGAGACATGGCTGAGTCTCCTTTCAAATCACTATCCTCATTAAACCACAGCAAAGAGAGTGCTAAATGTTTGGTCAATAATCAAGATAACAATTGACATTTGGATTGAAATAACTGATACATAAAATGACATCGGTTTACTTTGTGAAGGAAAAGGAGTACAAAACCGTAGAAGGACACTAAGGGATTCCATAGGAAGGTTTATGTGTGTTGTTAGCAATAGACGTATAGAAAAAGATGAGTAGAAGAGAATATTCACACGAAACAAATAATACTGAAGTGGATATAACCATCCCAAGTGGATAAAATCATTTCCACATAAGGCAAAAACACACCTTTCTTTTAGGGTGCAGAAGGGCACACAAACCTGGCTACACCAAGTGCCATGTACTGCCACGGGTGGGAAAGATTCAGCTAAAAATGATGCTTGGCCTGAACAGCCACAAGAAAACTGCAAGCTGTGGTACTTGGGTCGTTAAGAGCTCATTCAGCCTTTGTAGTTTGCATTAAATAAATAACTCGCTTGCTTGGGGATGATCACAGGATGTGTTTAATCCAGCTACGACTGAGACAGCAGGAGTTGTAAAAAAGTATACACTGAATTACACTTCCCCTTAGTTAAAAGTTTTATTAAGAGACAAACACAGTTACACACATCTACATGTGAGATTTCATTACAGAAACAAGTTTAAAACAATGTGGAAAAAGTAAGCACTGCTTCAGAACAGAACAGCAGCAACCAGAATGAGTGTCCTAGTGAAGGGAAATCTGGCGTGCCCAGGAACGCACTCAGGGGCTGAAGACTCAAACACTAGGCTACCTTTCTACCAGTACCTAATTCAGCTTTTTATAAAGTTCAGCATTACAATTTCGTATGTTATACATTGCAAATTATAGGAAAAAAAGTGGGTAAAAGAAAAATAATGCCCTTTAGAAAAGTGGCTATGGAAAGGTTGGCAGATGCACACTGTAAGCCAGGAAAAAAGAAGATACCAAAATACCTGAGCTTACCTTGAAGACACTGGCAGCTGACAGAGCGCTGCCCAACAGAGAAGGAAACAACTTCATGAATAGTAAAGGACTCTGGGATTAACGGGCAGAAATTCAAAACCAACTGAGCACCACACCCACCCATTGTTTTCCTGCCCATGAGCCATGGGGGAAAAAATCCAAGATTTCCCTACTCGTGTTCTACTGCCGACAGAAATGCCACACTTGTTAAGAGGGAGATTCAGGGAACAGAAAAGACAACAGACCATAAACTGTAAGAGTGATTTCTAGAAGGAAATCATGTTCTCCTTTGGTGATAGAGACAACAAAGTTCGTACAATCATTCAGGCTGGAAAAGGCCTCTAAGATCCTCCAGTCCAACCGCTGACCCAGCACTGCCAAGCCCACCACTAAACTCCTTCCCTAAACACCACATCTACAAGTCTTAAATCCCTCAAGGCCCTGGGCAGCCTGCTCCAATGCTTGACAGTCCTGCCAGCAAAGAAATATTTCCTAAAATCCAAACTAACCCTCCCCTGGTGCCACTTGAAGCCATTCCTTCTTGTCCTAATAAGACAGACAATTTGGCAGAACACTAGCCACTGTCTGTTCTCCATTCAGAAAGAAGGCTTTCAATAACCTTGCTTTCCAAATCCATCGTGCTTTTTGGTCCAAGCTGCATCAAAGACCGGCAGCCCTCTCTTTCTTCTTCCAGGAAAGAAAATAAATTTCAGTTGAGAAGTGTAAACAAAACATTTATCCTCAAAATATTTGTGAAGTACTAGACAGTTGTATATCCTCTAAAAACCATCTACATAATACTTTTCATAGTTTTTTATTTTTCTGTTTAAAAAAATACTTAAAAAATAATTACTATATAGTACCTTGGAAGTTCATCTGTAATATAAATCTTCCATATGCTTTGTGTCAGCTATTCAGACAGACCTCACAGAACTATTTGGTATGAAAACATACCCTTAAACGGCATGTGAATAACTGCAATGAAGAGATGCAACTGAACCACAGTGTGACCAGCAGGACAGTGGGCAGCCCCAGCCATGCCTGCAGTTGGTGTGACTGCAAGGATTTCAGCTCCAGCAGAAATTCCCAACCTCCCTTTGGAACAGACATCTGCAGGTTGGTGGCACAGCCTGGCAGCAGGCACCCAGTGCTGCCCGAGCCACCCTGCAGTACCCAAGGTGCCAGCACAGAGCTGGCAAACAGCAGCAGCAGCACAGGAGAGTCGCAACAGCTCAAAGTGCACAGTCCCATCCCTAAAAACACCCAGCCCAGCTCCAAGATACTAAATACAGTTCAAAAACAGAGCTCATGAGAGCTGCAAAGATCAACTGAAGAGTTCCAGGCCGTGCTCGGGCAGTTACCCCTGCTGAGTTCAGAGCTGTCACAGCCTCACCCCGGCCCCTTCACAGAGCCCACAGACATTCTGCACAAGCTGCAGTGACAGCACTGACAGCGCCAAGGGCACGGAGACCCCCCGAGGCAGCAGAGCTGCGGGAGCACCAAGCCAGATGCTGCTGCAGGAAAGAGCATCTTCCCCAACCCACATCAGGGGCTCCTGCGCCACTCACCCCACGCTGCACAGGGCAGGTGACCTGTCCAGCTGGCAGTCTGCCCCAGAAACGTCAGAGAGCTAAAGGAAAAACAAGGTAAAGCTACTGGAAGTTATTTTTCCCGGTCAGCTGCTCATTTATGTTTCACCAGAAACAGATCTAGTTTCAGATGCTTCTCCCTCATCTCGCTTACAACTTGGGTAACTTGTTTTCCACAGCATTACTAAAAAAGGGGTATATAAAGTGCTTCAGGTCCCTTTGCATTGACAGACCACAATAACACATATTTCCTCTGGATCCCCAGATAAGTATTACAGTTAAGATCCCCTGAATTAAGAGAGCACCAGTTTATAGTTTTTAACATTAATAAAGTTAATTAGGCAGAAAAAAGACTATCTTAGAGCACATTAAAGGGGGGGGAAAAAAGGGCCTTGCTGGTATATTTTCTCTGAAAATCCAAGCTAACATTTCTCATTCTGTGTGAAAAGCTTCTTTTCCTGTGTATGTTCAGGGACTTCAGCACAGGAATATTGCAAATGCGGTAAAGACGGTGATAAATTTGCAAGGACAAACCAAGAGCAATCTAATTGTGCTGTTTCAACTAAAGCCAGCTCAATGACTAAGCTCTCTGAGGACATGGAATATAAAACCTTTTTTTTATTTAATGACTGCAATTCAATTTCTGCCACTGTTGGTCACCTAAGGAAATCCCAAACGATGCAAGATTTCCCATTGTGGAGATAATGGAATATAAGCCTCACCTCACTTGAGCAAAAAAACTGCAACAGTACTGAATGAAGATTTTTCAAAATTGGCTAAGGAAACAAAAGGGATTGTCATTTCTAGTTGTTTGGGTTCAGATTTCTGTGGTTCAGTACCAGCCACAGCAGACAGAGCCCTGTAGCCAACAGGTGAGAAGCTCCTAAACCTGACCCAGGACCTAACATTCCAGAGGTGTTTTTTATCTCCAGCTTCCACAGGAATCACCTTGGCCACGCACATTTCCATGGTCTAAGAGGACAAAAAGTGCCTACTGCATATAATCTTTATTATTTGATGTAGTTCAACAGTAAAACTATGAAGTCATCCCATCATGAAACAATCTCAACTGCAAACCATTCATTTGAATCACCCTGCAAATTCAATAATATTACATGGGGGGTTTTGGGTTTTTTTCAAACCTATAAATGTTCACAGTCCAAAATACCATTAATTAGCAAGTACATTATTTAAATAGGTTTAGGGAATGTGCAAAGTGATTTTTCCTTAATACATTTTCCCAGCTTTTTTGCCTCAAGAAATCTATTAAAACTTAATTGCTGAATTTCGTATATACAAGACTGCTCAGGAACACTGAACAGGCTCTGAGAAGGTACATCAGTTAATGCAACTCTCTTCAGCCCTTCTATAACTCTGCAAAAATATTTTGTCATTTTTCCAAAATATCTTTTTCCTGTGAATTCTACAATGCAATGAGTTATGAAGTGACAGACAAAACACCAACTATTAGTCTTATACAATAATTTACAAAACTGCACCTTTACTCTTCTGCCCTCATAAGTGAGAGCTCTTCATTTTTTATATCTCCTCTCCACTTCATTCATGTTTTATACCTGCGCTGAACCTGATTTCTTCCAAGCACCTGTTTACAAACTCAATGATACTCAAGAAAAAGGAAAGTACCAAGCCAGTTCTTCTAGTGTAGAGGATCTCTCATCTACTACTGAAATTATGTTACATCTCAGATTTTATTACAAAATACCTTCTTTGCAGGAGACCAAAGAGCTTTTCAGAAACACTTAAGGACCAAGCCAGAAAAGGCTATTTCCCCAAGCAGAAGGAATTCAACAACCTGACCCAAATTTGTACACGACAAGTTTGCAGCTGTGAAAATGGACTTGAAGTCTCGTAATTAACCCAATTTGTCAAAATAATTTTCCAGGTTTCATCTAAAGCATTTTTCAGTATTGTACACACACAGAGCACACAGAGTGTTTGTTCCTGCAACTCAGGCTCCAGTCTTCCACCCAAAACCTGGCAGCCAGACACTATTTACTTTTCATGCCTAGCGCACAGTAATATTGATTCTGAAATAATGCACTTCATTTATGTTTACTCTTAATTCTACAATGGAGCAAATGAAGAAAAGTAAACCCATATCTAACAAAACTTTACTCACCACCAGTTATTGATATTTGGAAATGATTACAATACGTGGATGATAATTTATGCTAGAACTAAACAGCCTTAAATAAGTTTATTGCAAGGCAAACAACCCCAAACTCTAAAGCTCTGTTAACTATAAGAGTTCAGATACATGAACAACAGCCACTGTTTTCCCCTGGTTTTGGGGGGAAGGTAAGTACAAACCACCCAAAAAAACAAACTGAAGTTTTGATACGCTGAAAAAAACTCTAGGAATGCTTCTTTCCTGTCCTCTTGGGAAGAGCTTTAATAGCAGTCTAGAACCTGCAGAAATCTTAGCCATTACTAAGCATTACTTCTTTGTCCAAGAAAAGAGTCCCAAAGCCTATGTTGCCATCAGGCAGTTTGCTCACATCACTGTGCACTGCCCAGCAAGAATCTGGAAGGATGACGCCTGAGAACAGGGGGGAGCACAATGCTGGGAGACCCCCAGTTAGCTGAGACTGGGATCAACTGGCTGGTACTGGGTGCCAAGGGTTTATTACTGAGCTGATTAGTTCACCACCTCTGCACAGAGCTGTACCTGAGATGTTTGCCGTCAAAGAACAATTCCCCTTGGTGACCTCACACAATCCTAAAGTGCAACAGCAGAGAATGGAATCTGTTCCTCAGCATTCAACTGCGACTCTTAGCAAAACACAGACTAACTATTCCATACCCAGGCTGGAACCAGCTCCACTCCTCCCCTCCCCATTACAGGGAGCTAAGTGGTCCTCGGACACATGATTAGATCACAATATATCCCCTAAAAGCATTCTTAATTTATTTTTTTTTTAGCAAAGAAATAGAACATTAACATTGAAGGTGCAGCAGCAGACATGAATTCTCTAATGCAGTTCAATTCCAAAATTAGAGGCAATTACAAATGCACTTAATGAAGCTTCACCACTAGAATATGCCACAAACACGCATCCATTAGGAGCTAAAGACATAAATCTTGCATAGTTCTTTATCATCAGGGGATGGTTCCACATGCAGATGTGGACACTCAGTTGAAATCCATATTATCCGTTTTACCTGTAATTTATTTCTTTGCTGCTGTTGCAGGTTTGGGATTGTGAGTGAGAATGAGTGGAAAACAGCAGATAACTGTGTATTGGGAGCAGAGGTACAGAGCCTACTCTGTTACTCTACCAACCTGAGAATCAGATGAACTGATGAGTATCTTTGTATCAATCACGGTTTCAGGTTGTAACCAGTTCAATCACAGCGCAACTAAAGGACGAGTGAAAACGATGCAGGAGCTGAGAGGCATTACAAAAACTCTCTGATTTGGTTTTCAGAGATTCTAGATGACATTCCCAGCAAGTGATTGGCAGAAATCACAGCTGGAACAGAACAACTGCACCCTTACACTGTGATCACAAGTAAAAGAAAATCAAACCCATAAAAATAGTTCTTACATCATATATTTGCCAAATAAATTAACTATAGCCAAAAATTACTTGAAAAACAGCACTTAAGATGGGACAGATGCTTCTTTCTCAGCCATTTTCCAATCTGCCAAAAGGTATGAGCAATGAAATCTATTTTCAGGCAGCCTTTACAATGCCAAACATAACCCCTCATTCCATTTCAGATAGGGGAACTCTCGATGCATTGCATTTCTGAACCATGCTATCTGATAATACAAACGCCTTATTCCAGTGCCCAGACGGGCTGAAGCATCTCCCTCCTCCCCGAGGCAGGAGGCAGGCAGAGCACGCAGCCAGCTGGGGCCAAAGAGGCGTGAGGAGCAGCACACTGCACTGCTCTGGGGCCACAGACAGGTGGGGCTTTGGCTACAGCAACCTGAACGCCCAGGCCACCATTCAAATCTCACTTTATTAAGTTTTGGCAAAAGAGAATTAAACTCTCAGCTACAGAAAAGCAAATAAAATCAGTTTGCTAAGCATCCCAATCTACAGGACATCTCATAAAGCTGCAGAAGTGGCTGGCTGGGATGGTAAGGATCTACAAGTCGAGTGATGACAACTTCTTCTCTTCAAAACCTGAATCGGAGGAATTTTTACAGAGGGCAAATTGTCATATGAAAATGGGAAACACACAGCATTATTTTTTTTGCAACTGAAAGAGTGGATATTTCATGTCTCACATCACCATTCAGAAATAAGCACAAAAGAAGTCAAAGTACTGTGGGCACCTGTGATCATTGCTACAGCCAGCTATTGCACTTAAAATGCTGGATAAAATGAAAGTGGATAAAATACAGTAAAAAAAATTATTATATAGGTGTAAAAAAGGAATATTTGGCGAAACTGAACACACCAGACAGCACCACTCACGTAATCTTCCTCAGGAGTTGGAACTCACACCCCTGGGATTGGTATTTCATCACCAATCAAAAACCAGTGAGAAACCTGGGGGGGAAACAAAAAAGCTGACTTCTTGCATCCTGGGTTGCTATTCCATGACATTCTGAAATAGAATATTTTTTTCTCCAGGCACAGTCAGAGCTCCACAGTGCACTCAGGGTTCACAGCAAGGGCTTCCTGAAAGGAATCTGTCTCTGTTCACTTCTGCAGCCACCTGAATGAATGAGGTGCTTCCTCGGCATCTGTGAGGAATTAGAACAAGTCTGATTGCTGCGACATAATTGGATTGCAGCAGTCGGCATAATAATAAAAACTTGCTAATTACATGATCAAACTGTATCACAGGCAGAGAAATGCCTCCCCATTAAAGCCTTGCCAACTTCCCATCTCAGTCATTTCACAGGTCCCACTCAGACTCATTTTTCATTTCCGTTCACTGGTAAAACAAATGTTCATTTTGGTTACAGATCTTTCCATCAGTTTTAGTTTTCTGATGGTACCCTAGGGGATTACAGTCCAAAGGGGTATTAAAAAATAACAATGTTATACAAGACAGCACCAGAAAAACAACTTCTGTAACAGCTCACCTAACAAATGGGATGTACGTTGCTCTTGAGGAAAGTACAACTTGACTGAACAGCACCAAAATATAATCCAGCCAAACTGAATCTCCCATTACTCTTAGGAGGACTCAAAGCTGTAATTCAGAAGTAGCAGATATCTTTATGAATGTAATTTAAATTCATTCGGCAAATGCAAGAACACCATTCGAAAGCGTGAACTAACTGTGTTCCTTTTATTAGTCCCTCTAACCTCACTAACCATTTAGGTCTCTTTCCATATCTAAATTAGAATTTAAGCGCAAGACATTCACTTTTCATTAATGTCTGGTGTTCCCTTAGCAGAAAAAGAAAGCTAAAGTAATAGAACGTTAAGATTATGCCTTTCCAGAGGAGCAAAAAATTAACTACTAATAAGAACTTTAGCAGACCTTTCAAAATACGGTAAATACATGATTGATAACAAGTTCTACCAATAATTGAATTCACTTTACTCCAAGATTTCACTCAGCAACTTTTTTCTCCGCTTTTTTGTTTTCTTATTCTCCTGGTAGAGAGTCCTCATGGCCTATTGTCATTTTGGAAAGGAGAGCAGCCTTGAGGACACCAACTTAATGGCACCAGGGGATGGTGTCAGCCTGCCCATTATGACAGTAAAAACAAATTCCAAAATTCCACTGTTTGTTTACCAGAAACATCCAATCTCAACCCAGCAATTTAAATGTGATGCTCCACATAGGGGCTGGCGTAACTAATTAAAATACCTCATTTGGAGTACTCAAACAAAAGTGGGAACATTCCTTTTCAAGGCACATTTTGGGACACACTGTCACATTGAATTTATGTCTTAGATTCTGTTATTGTACCCGTAAGTAATTTTGCTGCAGGATATCATTCCGTAAACTCAAATTTAAACTGTTTTAGGCTTTTTTTTACTCACAAGTTATTGGGAAGGTAGATATAAATCTTAAAAGCCAATCTTTCAACAATCCGAATTCCTTCTTTGTTTGTTTCTCAACTGTTGCATGTTCCCAGGGGAGGCATTATTCATTAATTACTCAGGCTGGAGAGTTCCAATCCATGCACGGCTGGAATTGTCACAGACTGACATCAGAGAAGACTTTCTGCCCTGTTTCCAGCTGATCCTGGCAAGCCTCAGTTGGACCCGCCCGTAGCATAAGTAAACAGTCAAAAAATTCCTCAAATCCTGCTCCTCTCATACCTGGGACTATGAGGCCAGGACAGAGCTCTGTGTGCCAGCAAGACTCCTGCTATTCCTTTTTATTCCTGTTATTTTTACACAGTGGCTTTCCCCCCCAACCTGTTAGTAATTTTTCCAAAGACAGGGAGACACCTCAGGTATTAAAATAATGAAGAAAGTCTGAAATTTGCAGCAGTAAAATGACCTTTTATAACGAATTCAGGGAGCCATTTGTGAACAGGGGGTTTGGTGTCTCAACTAACAAGTAAAATAGTGAATTATAAGAAAGCCTTTTCACTTTTCCACAGCACTTGCAGGAATAGCAAATAAGTCTAGTTAATATGCATTTTTATGATAAATTTCAAAAGAATTCCTAATGAGCATAAACTCAACATTAACTGAATTCCTTAGGCAGGGATAACATTATGAAAAGACTTTTTTTGCCACCATATAATAAATAATAAAGCTCAGAGCAAACATCTATTTTTCACCTCTGCTAAATCTTTCATCACATTAAAGGCAACAACATTCGGAAGTTAAAATCTTGTAGTGAAAGCAAAACACAAAGAACACTTAAAAAAAATCCCAAAAAACCTTTCAGAAAGACAGATTAGACCAATACGCTTCAAAATCCATCAAATTAGAAAAAGTATTCATTAGAAACTTAGAAAACTTTTCATTTGGGTGATAAGTTAGGGTCTTCAACTTAACATTGGCTGATTATTTTAAACTAAGCATATTTTCCCCTTAGCAATGAAGATCCTGCCTTCAGAATCAATGAACAGGTAAAGCACAAGTTTTCGTACAGGCCAAAAGAGTGAGAAAGGATTTGTCACAGTTTCACTGACTCTACACTTGAAAAGTATTCAATGCAAGGTTTGTATACGGGAGATTTATTTCCAACCTTCTTTTTCCTCTTCTCCCCCATCACCTGTAAGATACGGGACGGGCTCATCATTTCCCAGGATAAGCACACAGCTGGCTTCAGCCGTTTGAGCAGAAGGAAGAGCCCAGCTCTGCATTAGGAAGCGAAACAGAAGGTCCATAATCTCTCCAATATTATATATACAGGAGTAACAAAATCTGATTCAATTTAACTTCATCGATTTTAATTTAGTCTCTCACCTCATGCCCACCTTTAAATTGAAATAAGGCTGTGAACCTCTCTGGATTCCTTTTACTAACAGCACAGAGCTACCCAGCATTCTCTTCCTCGTCCAGGCACGCTCTCCACGTAGTGCAGTGTCTGTCACAGACCTGGCTCTGCTGTACCAAAACTCCACAGCTGCCACCACACTTTCAGCTGGGCCTTGTCTGTTCCAGCTTTAAAAGAATTACTGTTATCACATAGCGACCAGAACTTACTAAAGACTAACACAATAACCCTGCTCTCTTATAAGACCAATCATATCCTACAAACTAAGTCCGACAGCCTGATACAGAATAACACAATTGCTTCCTTTCATGCTAAACAGAGCTAGAATGTAGAATTCTGCTACTTAGGAAGCAGCTGTAACTAATGTATGTCCCAATTTCTGCCATTGCAGTAGAATTACAACACATTTTCTTCAAAGGCATACATCACCAATGCTGAGAGAGTGTTTTAGGTATCAGGTGTCAACCAATACTGAAAACAAACACTTGAGAAATGAAAGCAGGTTCTTCAGATCACTGCAGATCCCAGTCTCAAACCCCAAAGTGCTGTAATTAAAATCCCAATACCACCCAGGCATATTTAAAAATTAAGCACCTTGTGCAAACTGAAAAGAACAGTGACTGGTGCCAGTGCAGCTTCACACTGTTCAGTTCTTTGGCATCTCTTCCTCTTCAGGCCACTGCACCAAAGTTTATTTCACCTTTGGTTTTGTGCAATAAGGAGGTAACTTGATATCCATTAAATGGGCCATGTTCTTCCACCAACTTGTTTCTGAAGAACAGCATGTACAGAAGCATAAAATTGTTATTTCTAAGTTATTGAGGACACAACTCTTCACTAAAATTTAACTCCAGCAATTTAGTGGTAACAGTTCTAACTGACAGAAATATTCTTCTTACCAAAAAATACTTAGTAAACATATGAAGGATAGCTTCCCCAGCCTGGCAAGTTCACGACTGTTCATGAAAACGAGGGGCACTCAGTGCGTGACTTAACAGCCAATCTCTTCATAAAATTACCACCTTGCAGAAAATGAGCTGAAGAGTCAGTTCTGCTAATATCCTTCCCATCTTAATGATGATCATGAAAAAACATTCTAAATGAAAAACTGAATTCAATTTCACACAACTCATCCTGGTAACATGAAGACACTGAACATTTGTGCTTATTTGCTTGGGTCAAGAATGCTGCTGGAGTTTTTTCTACTGCATCACCCAGGAAAACGAACAAAGTACTGGATAAAACAGTAGTTGTGGCGTAACTATCAGTGATGCAGTAACAAGATTCAGAATTAAAATTTTGTCCTAGCACGGTAACATAGTGGCTGCGAGGACTAATCCAGCAATCTTCTACAAAGCCCATTTCCTCTCCTGCAGCTTCCAGGACAGTATTTATGCTCCTCCCTTAAGGAACCACAAAACCAGAGAAGAAAGTTGTAGGGCACCTGCACCATCTTCACAAAAATGAACTGTATGCCCCCAAAACACAAGCTCACAGAGTGCTGCTCCTCCTTTGTTTGCCATCACCTGGTGACAGCCCCTTCAGGGCTCGCAGTGCCATGGCAGGAAAACAAGAGGTCAGACACATTCCGCGCTAACAGCATTGCTGTATCCTGTGTTCAGCCCCTTACAGAAAATACAATCAGATTCTTATGAATATTCTTAGGTTACAAGAATGAATTTTAACGAAGTTTTAAAACTGTAATTGACAAAAAGTCACAAGCACGGAGAAGGCTGATTTTGGTCTCCTGTTAAGATGAGTAATTCTCACAGTTAAGATCTGTAAGTTATACTATTATTGACAATTAAAACTGCTGATAGAATACAAAAAGCACAAGCAGCCTCGCTTGAAACAGGCTGTGCAGTATGGGGGGCTCAGAACAGCGACCTTGCCCACAAGCTCTTCCCCTGCTGGATTTATCTCCAACATGTACCCCAGTCTTTGAAGGGGCTCTTTCTGCCCTTTCTTTGCAGGCAACACTTCACTCTCTCATTTCTAAAGTTAATTTATTCAGCTCAGCTATCAAAGCTGCAGTCACACATTTCTTCATGTGGCTCTAAAGGTCAATACCACATCTTTTCAGCTCAGGTCGCCCTTGCTGCTCTTATATTGCAAATCAAGAGCAAGAAGCTGAAGTTTTCTCTCATGAAAGAGTGAGAAACAATTAAATTCACAACTGACAGCAATGCCACATGTAGGACAAATAGGAAACAGGGGCATTCACTTCTCTACCCAAAAGTCATTCCTGTTAGTGAAGAAAGATTCTATATCCAGTTACTTTCTTATGCCACATAACCAAAGTTGAAATAAACCAAAACTTATCTTGTTTAAGAAAATATTTATCAACATTATATGAAAATATTTCCACGTTCTAATTCAAGTGTTTTCTCACGTAATCTTTTACCTAGAGCACTTCAATTTGTGTGCCCTTGATTATAAATTATGAACAAGCAGTGCATGTGAACTAAGTTCTCCTTCCCTCTCAGCGAAAATCAATCTGAATAATTAATTACAAAAAACCTACCCAGTTGCTTCTGCAGCAGTAGCACACTGGGCAAGTTCAAAATTTTTCAAACTCACTATTTCATAAGCTAAACTTAAGCCAGGCTCCAACTCCACTTATTTGAGCTGTCAAAAAGAATCATTTGTCCCATCTTCTCTAGATGAGCCTTCCTGTCTTTACAAATATTGATAAGAGCAATATCTTAGAGACAATTAGAGACAGATAGAGTTAATAAGACGGGTTCCTGCTGCACAGTGTGTTGCCCAGGACTGCATCCCATGTGCAGTTTTGGATGAAAAAAGCTCAATAGGCCAGGCAATAAAAGCAGGACCTGCAGTAAAAACCAGGAACAGAAGGACAAGAGAGCAGGACTGAAATTCTCAGCTGGACAGAGCTGCTCACTCCAGAAGTTGTGGAATTGATGGGCAAACCCAGTGACTACCCAAGCAGTAATTGTGGAAATTCCAGCCCCCTGGGACAGGAGCAAAGACCTGTCAAACACGTGGGGCATCAGCAGACTCAGCCCTGCACTGCCACACTGGCACCTTGGGCTCAAACCCAACGAATTAAACCTCTCCAATTGGATTATTTACACATTCGACTCTATCCTGGGAAAAGAGGAATTCAAATTATCATTGACCTCTTTCCAGGACACCGCTTTGTCATGGAGAAAGCCAACTGCTGAGACAACCATCCATTTAGTCATGCAGCTTTATTTACGCAGGAATAAACCAGATTTAGCAGAGGAAAGCAGGTGATGGATTTCACTTGCAGACTGAGAGCTGAGGGTTACACTTACATATTTCCTCTATCACAGCTATTTTTCACTGCAAGAGCTTATTTCTACCTCTCATAAAATTAGTTACTCCCACTGATGAATTGGTTAAAAGCTTTCTACCCTATTTCAATTTATATTTATTCATGACACACTAGAGCAATAAAGAATAATGCTCCAGCAAGGAAAACATTCATTCTCTATGTCTACTTTTGCAAAGCTTTTCACGTGCACAGCCGTGTATGGTCACATATGATCATACATACATATAAGATGCATGAAAGAGCACGGATGACTTGCATTCAAATCTGGAGATTCATCTCCACAACCCAGACCACTGTGATGTACACAAAGCACGCAGACACACAAACCATGCTTGTTACTGGTGTTTCAGAGTGTTCACTACACCCCCAGTTTCCCAGATGGCAGCTCTGCCACCTCCCCCACAGAATGGCCTCCCATCACGAAGCCAACGAATGCAGTCCCAGTGTGAGATGGCTCCTCTGTGTAACCATACAGGAGAGATTTGGGGTGCACCTTTCCATAGCATCTTGCAGCTCATTTCATATGGAATTCAACCACATCAACTAGAAGTATGACTGTAAGTGAAAGAGTGCTGGACTTTCTTCCTGTAAAGATTCATGCAAAAAAAACCCCACATCTGTCCATTGCAGCAAAACCCCCAGGAGACCTTGGGCAGAGATGAGAGGGCCTCTCCATCCCTCCATTTACACAGAGCAGATCCCCCCCAGCGATGCTCCTCCTTAATCTGGTTAGGAAACCCACAATGCTTTTGGCTGTTTGCACTGCCCATTGTCACAGCCAGCACCTCTGGCAGGGATGGCAGGAGACCCCGAGAGTCCAAATGGAGATTTCATCCAACAACAATCCATGCGCAGCAGAAATGGGCATTTGTCATTCACTAATGGAGAGGCTCCAATGCAAGTTTGCCAGTGAGATTTGGGATGCCCAGACACTCTCCTGAAATGCCACATCCTCTCCCCTGCCCAGTGCAGTGTTTCCTATCACGTTCCAGAACACAGGATCCTACCAGGCCAACCAACTCCCTGTGGTACACGGGCTGGGAGAACAGGGCACATGAGGCACCAGGGCACTGGCACAGCAGGCAGGATATCTACAATGGCAGGGAAGCCTAAAAACAGATTTAAATGAGTAATACTCACATAGCACATCAGAACTAACAGACCCGATTTTCAGTTTTCATACTGACATACTTGAAAAATCACAATTTTTGCTGATTTGCCATCCGTTTTCCAAGATGTGAACCATGAAGACAAAGCCTAAATGTCTTAAAGCCTTCTCCTTACTGTAAGTCAGCAGGATTTATCCTGAGGCTATGGGTATCAATCCCCAGACATGACACGGGACTGCATAGAACACTTCTCCACTTTTCCAGCATTTCAGCCTGAGGGATCATAAAAGCAGCCACAAGAACACAGCACATGATGGAAGGTGAGTGCCAGCAACACTGAGACAGCAAAGATGGTCCATAAACTAGGTGTGAGCCACCCCAGCAGTCTGCAACAGCAGCTCCAACTCATTTCAGAACAAAGTGTTGGCAGTGTGCTCCTAAGTACAGAAATGTACTATACAAAGTAGATGGCATTAGATTACTTCTTAAAGTGGACACAGAAATGTATGTAATAGAACAGCTAAACTACTTCCATTCCTTCTCCACCCCAAAGAGATATCATGGAATTAAAATGAACTTCTTGGGTAAAAGCTTCCAAAATGTTTGATCTGAAGAGACAAGACAACAATTCTTCATTGCCTTCAAGTTTTCTGAATTAAAAGTTTTGCTCAGTTCAGCAACATTACAATTACTTGGTAGAGGTTTTTAATTACTTCAGTTCTTATGTTCTTCTATTCCTTTTGATCATGTCATAGTAAAGCCATTTCAGATCAATGCATTGCCCAAAAGGTCCAAAAAAGTCCAATCAGTGGGTGATTTGGACCTACCATATACTATTATCCTCAGAAAGAACTACTGTTCTACTCACAAAGCAGAGATAAAACAGGAAAATCGAAAGAAATCACTTAGTCCCTAAATTTAATTGCTTCTCAGGGCTTTCTGGGGGCTTTTCTTACTACAGTTGACCACAGATGGCCTCCATTATTTCACATGATTAGAAACAGTATTTAATTTCATGAAAATTTTATTTGGCAGTGATTAAATTTTAAGTCTTTTGTGGTTACCCTTCTGTTTTAGGAAGGTTTTAAGAATAATGTTCACCCTTGCCAATAACTACCTGGCCTGGGAAGGGACAGAGAAGTTCATGCCAGTTCATAAATGAGAAAAGGAGAACAATAAGAAAGAAGGAGAAATCCTGAAATAACCAAACTTGAGCTTAAGCCTTTATAAACTACTTCATATCTGCAAAGAATGTCATGTACAGTCGCAGGTGTTACCTAAGGTTCTAAAAAAGTTCCATAATACCAAAAAAAGTTCAACATTATGAAAAACTACAAGTCTGCAAAGCAACTCGATGCCCTTAGCATTTCTGTAGAAACTTGTGTTATCATTTAAAAGCTGAAGTGTATATACAGCTTCTCAGAGGCAAACTGGAAGTCTTCAGACCCTGTGTTAATACCAGAATTAAATTTTGATTCCTCAACTCCTCCGAAACAGGTTGGCATCGTGTTTTAAAATAAAAAGAAATAAATTATTTGCTACAAAAAAAAAAAAAAGCCAGTTTGGATTAGTAAATCAGGACTAGCAAAAATCTGAGACAGCAACACAGTTAAGAGTTTTAGTCTGAGTTTTCCAGATGTTCATCTGTTTTCCTTTGGTTGTGTATCCACAGAAAACAGCAGCATCCATGTTATTTCTTTCAGAATCGACACCAAAATTTTAAAACTGGAATCCTTCAGTGAATTTTGAATTCACTGGAAGACTTCCTTACTGATTTTTACATAGTTATTACATAGTTATTTTTACATAGTTACTAAGATTTTCACTTTCTTCCGGTAAATGCTATTTTCTACTTATCCTCCCTGCTAATTTCATGGACTTGAACTTCTTAATTCTGCTTTTAAATGCAACAGCACCAGGAGCACAACTGCACCAGCACCATTTGGCAATACTGGTTCACAGCTGCAGAAAATGAGTAATAGGAGTAATTGCTTGTTTAATGCAACCACTAGAAAAATGTATTTTGGAAGAAGGAAGACCCAGCTGTGTTGGGTGCTGCATGTGGCCCAGCCAATAGCATAAATAATCCCACCAAAAACAAGAGGCAATTTACAGTTCTGGAACTGAGATGGGCATATCCAGAAGGCCTGAACCCCAGCAAAGAGGCACAAACACATGGAAACCACAGTCACGCAACAGACCTCTGCTGTGGGATGGCTCATACACTGTCTATTCTGCTCAAACCATCTAAACTCAAGTGCAAGTTATGTGGGATAACAACAGAGGGGAAATACAGATGGTGTAGGAGCAAATCCTTCTTTTCTTCCCTATTATGCAACCACACTCCCATTGCCACAGCTTCCCAAAAATATTAGGCATTTCACTTCTCTTTTCTATTACCTCTAGTACCTTCCCACCCTTGCACACTGTATTTACACCTCTGCAGATCTTCCACACAGGGGGCACTGATGTTCTGTTACTGTTTTTCAGCAGTGCCTGAAGTGCTGGCATGAAATTGAGGAGCATTTCTGATACAGAAGCTTCCTGATCTGAGCAGCCACAAACTTCTTTCCTGAAATTAAACTCTTCCTTCTGAAACCGTAAGTTCTGCTTGAATGAGGACTACAAGTAATCCTCTGATACATCAGATTATATGATATAGGGCATGCAGTACCTCCAGATAATTGCAGGGCAGGATACAAATGAAGATTAATCTTTTTCACTTTGACACGAAGCAAACAACAGCTGTGGGTTTAAATTATATCATCAAATTCACCAAGATGGTAAAAGCTTAACAGTATCAACACCAATTTTCAATTTCTAAGTGAAATAGTATGTATTCACTAAGGCATTAAGAGATTTATCAATTCAGGGAGAGATGCACCTAAAATCTTGTGCTTTGCTCTTACTGCTTAAGCTTCTGCTCATCAAAACTCAATTACGACTGCCTGTGCTCCCACCCCTCCTCCAAAACCTGTTACACTGCAAGAAATGGTTCACTTACTGTAGTTTGTTAAGCAAAAGAACACCTAAAGTGCACAGATTCCTATTGGGAAAAAGCAGCTAAACAATTACACGGGGATATTGATTACCAAAGGCATTTACTTTTATTAAAAACATTAGTCAGATGTGAGCATTGACTGAACATCTCACGCTGTGTTCAGTCAACTGCAACGTTTCACCTCCCGGTGGGCTACAGGCAAAGCTGCAGCCTCATGGCACAGCATGTGGCAGAAGAATCCAGCCACGGAATTGTCCCATTTATCATCCTAATTATGCCTTGGAAGCTGCTACATTAACATCAATATCTGCATCAAACTCCAGGTGTCACTACAAATTCTCAGGCAACGAGCAACATCAGCAGGTGAGCGACAGAGCTGCCCAGGCAGAAATCAATGGGATATTCCCTCCCTGCTCCCAGCCCTTCAACATCCCCATCAGGTGAAGTGGTGTCTGTGTTTGACCCTTACAGTCAAGCAGCGTCCCAGCTGACATCACAGAGCCCTGACAACAGCCCACGTCAACAGCTCACACTTCCTCATCACGCACAAAACGAATCCACGTGATATTTTTGACAGGCATGTGGAAGGAGGAAAGGAAGATCCCTTACATCATATGTTTAGGCTGCTAAAGGAATGAACAGAAAATATATTGTGTGAGACGCATTATAGGAACTCACTGGTGCTTTGGGAACACCAGAAGAAGGCCAGTTGTGACCAAGCTTTCACAACAATGCCACTGTATCCAAACACTGCCCCCACAAGACTGAAAAACCTCCTCATGCCATGAGAAAAAAGGACAACAGCAAGAGAAGATTCATAGGAAATCCATCCCATAAAACCCATCTGAAAGCCACCTCAAATGAGCATAGGTATGTATTTGTGCTAACAGTATTGGAACACAGACACCAGGCAAGAAAACCAGTTCTTTAAATAAACCCGTCGAGCACCTTTTCAAGGATCAGCCTCGGGGACTGCAAGGGAACAAATCCTGACCCATGTTCCTCACTGATATACAACCTGGTTTTCCATCCAGCGTGGACAATATCAGTGTGAAACTCCCCACCCACTTGTTCCACAGCTCCAAACACCCAAAGCAGCAAAAAGGGGCAACCAGAACCTTTGCAAACTAATTTTTCTACAGAGGAAAAAGTATCTTTGCCACAGATTAAATACAATCTTAGATTCAGATCTGAGAGACCCTTTACATTTCAGAGCACCAGACTTCTCACAGCCTTTACATTAATAACCTCAGACAGGAGGTTTTGTTGATTAAACATTCAATTGCTGCTGAGTATCTCCCACAGCCTTATTATCTCATGGTGCTGTCTGGTAATGATCAATTCTAGCCCACCACTAATGGCTGTAAATTTTCCTTCAACTGAATTTGCTTTTTCATACCTGCTCATATGACTAATTCACTCAGCAGTGACATTTCTTAGCCGATTTCAATTAAAAAACCCACAACACTACAGCCAGTTTAACCTAAACTAGCACATCTTCCAGGTCCTAAAGCGAATGGAGAAACAGCAGCCTACACTTTTTATTTCTATACTGCGTTCAGGTCGATTTACTTTGGATGTTTCATTACAGTTTAGGCCTTTACTTGAGTAGTTATTTGAACTGTGATGACATTTACTTGATAGAGAAGTGTCAGGAATACAGCAGGCACTTACCAGAACCCATCAAACCATTTCAGAACAGTCCTCTCAAAGAAAGACCACGTCAACTTGGTACCATTCCATTGGATATACCACTGCAAATCTTGATTTTATGTAAAGTACTTCAAAATTACCTTGGCTTTTTTGGTTAGTATTCTGAGTTAATGAAAGCTAAATTCAGCAGTAGCATTCTGACTGCAGAATAATTGTCTAAATTCAACAAAGAAATCCTATTATGCTAATAACAAAGCATGCAGGAGAGAAGAGATCCTGCATATGAGTCTGACAAGAACCACAGCCTTCCCCACACCTCCTCTAACCACATGCTCTCTGAAACCCTGCAATTCCACGGCAAAGAGGAATCTACAAAGACAACAACTTGTGATACGAGCTGTAATTTAAGGTAAAACATGTCTGTTCACAGACTTAAACCAAAACACCAAAGGAAGTATATCATTGCAGCGCATTCTCCTGCAAGTTTAGAAGGCATCACATTAAAAAAGATTTATGTTCAAATGAAATTTATACTACATTTTAAAAACAAGAAACAGAATGTGGAACAACATCTAAATTATTTAAAATATGAATTGACGTAATTTTACTTTAATGAAGACTAAAATAAAGCTTTGTCTTCATTTTCTTCTGAGACCTCTTCTCAAATAAGAAGAAATCCCTGTTATTGCACTCATGATTTTATTATTCCCCCTTGTATTTTAGTAAAAAAATTAATATAAGAAATTATGTTTAAAATGGCTCACACATCATCTCAGGTCCCCTTTTTCACCTCATGAAATGTTACCCACCAATCTTGATTTCACAAAAGGGAGGCAAAACCAACAGAGACATTATTCCAATTCCTTTCTTTGTACATCAATGCAAACAATTAGATTATATTTAATGTTTTATCTGCCATCTACTCCTAATATAGTAACATGGCACTTCCATCTGAGCAGTAGTTTCCATCACTTATTGTTTTTTTTGTATTAATATTTCATGATATTTAAGGGAAAAAAAAAAACAAAAAACCCCCACAAGAACAAAGTCAGCAGTAAAATAAAATAGGAGAGAGACCAAAGAGTCACCTCAGGCCTCATTTTCCATTCATAGTGTATGGTTTAACAAATAATGTGTCTGTGCGTGATTTTATTATGTTACTGCGTGACCTACAGAATCTCAGGAGACTGGCTAAGAAGAGAGATGACCATTATTGCATTAGTGACAAAAATCAATAATAGTAGTTACACACTTTGGGCAGCCTTTTGCAAAACCCCTTTTTTTATAAAACCTTAACTCATATTGAATTTTTAAGGAGAATGCAAAGGAAAAAAAAAAATTTAGCTTTCCCTAGCCAATAAATGAAAGCTAAGTTCCATTCAGAATCAAGGCCAAGAGGCTTGTTGTTATGCATAAATACATCAAATGCAAATGTAAATAGCATCTGTATTACAATACAGAGTTGCTGTTGAGCTTTGGTGGGTGGCGTTTTTTTCCCCTGCCCTCTTTCAAACATGTCGTCAATAATTTCATACCCATTAAAAATAACATCCCTATTTTACAGTAGCTAGAAATGCCAAACTCTGAGAACCTACATAAAATAGAGATAACAAGAGCCAAATCTTCTGCCTGGAACAAAAAAGTAAAAAAAAAAAAAAGGCTGCAAGCTTTTCTCCCATTTCTGTTCTCTGATGCTCCTTCTGCTCTTTTGCTAGAGGAGAAACTTCATCAGAAATAGGAAAACTAGCAACACCCTAAGAATAAAAATATGTTTAAAGCCCTAAACACCCATTTCCAGCCCCGGGATAATCCTTGCATGGAAACCTGCACATTTGTACGTCAGCAATGACAAGATGTCCTGGCCACCAACAGGGACCCTGCCATGTGACATAAAGGCTCATGCATCTTAATGACACCGGAAGGGGATAACATGCACACATAAAAGAATGCAGGCTTGGTGTGCATTGCTAGAGCAACTCACAAATCAATGATTACCAGCAGCATTTACCACGTTTTTCAATTATTCTTGAAATGCACAGTCATATTGTAATTCACTTGAAGGAACAAAGTGCAACAGTTTGTATCAGAGCCTAAACAGCAGAACAACACATTTCTCAGATGTGGGAATGCTTGGAATAAAGAATAATCACTCCAAAAAAACCCCCACAGACCAGAAAGATGTGTAAGCCTGGAGAAAACGCCCCTGTGCCGAATGCAGCACTGGCAGGGGCTGGGAAACACCCAGGACTGCCCTGCCCTCTTTATTACTGTTTCCTACCCGGCTCTGCTCACAAACACCAGGCACAAAACCTGTCCCATCACCCACCGGTTCCTACGACACTCCAAGAAAGCTGACAGGGGGCTGGTGCTTTGTGGAGCACAAACCCAGACCATTCTCAGTCCTCCAACACCGGGCGCTCCAGGAGAGGCTCTCATCCTTCAGACCATCTGGAGAACAATCCAGAGTGTGCTCAAAGCCCTTCACGGAGGCAGCAAACACACCTTCCAGCCCCAGCTGTGTCAGTCTGGGCAGAGGAACTGGCTCTGGGGCCCATGGCATGAAGGCAACTGGTACCTGAAACCACCCAGATGTGTTCTCTGGGTCAGGAGAAGGAGGCAGGTTACATGTGCTCTCTTCTGGAGGAGCTTTATCATATCTGCTAGTTCTAATAAAATACAACACAAGACAAAAAAAAAAAAAATTTAAAGCTACAAGAGTCACTAAGGCAAAAAAAAAAAAAAAATCCACAAGCCAAACAAACCAAAACACTGAATAGAAAAAAATCCCAAACTGTTCCCCAGAAATAGTGCAAAATCCTCAGGAGAAGGATGGGAAGAATGTAGGCTGGGACTTAAAAAGCCACGATGCCAGTACTGCTGCTACAGTCTCTACATCTGTGTGTAAAAATGCCCTTGACTTACTGCACTAAAAGGGAACTCGGTGTGTGCCTTTAAGGGCAGCTCTGGACAGCAAGAGGAAAGAAAACTGACCTCAAGCAAAGAACTGGCTGGTCTTGAGTAGCTCCAGGCTAACCAAGCATTTTGGGATAGGATGTTTGTGCTCTGGAAGGCATTTTCTTCTCAAGTTTTAGTAGGAAATAAGCTTTCATCACACCACTCAAAGTAAAGGTACATTTGCTTTACAGGAGAATGAACAACAAAATATTTGTTCTTCCACCACCCAGCTGGTTTATGACAGAATTTAGATATTTTGCCCATTCTCAAGAACAAAAGGAGTCAGGTAAAGCCTATGTTCTGGCTCCATAAAAGAAAGCATCGCTTGCTTTTCCTTGCTCTCCACATTGTTCTTCACTCCACCAGCTACACAAAGCTGAGAGGTCTGATGGAATGGGCTGGCAGCAGAGAACAGATGACATGCTGACGGTCACAGAACAGGGCTCATCTCTTCACAAGCACAGCATTTAAAACAGAAAATGCATCATCTCTTTCACAAAGAATAAGCAGCACAGGAAAAAAAATTTCCAGCCAAATCCTGCCCGTGGAATCTCACAGAGCCAAGGAGGAGGCACAAATCCATGGTGTCTCATGCTGATGTCTTAGCCCCTGCTCCCAGAGCCTTTCTTTCCAGTACTACATTTTGAGACAAATCCTAATGCAAAGTCAGCTTATTGAGAAATATGGGTTTATAAGCTCCTTGGTAAACCCAGAGCATATAGATTTGTGCTGCCTTGGTCCCTAATCTTGATCTGCAAAATATGCACTGTTATGATGGCACAACTGAAAGCCCAGCTTTGATCTCTTTGCTTTCAACTTCATTCACAAGCCACCCTGCTGACTCCAATCAGGGAATGAAGACGAAAAGGCATTAGCCATCATAATTAAAGGGATTAGAATCTGATGCACATCAATGCCATAAGCCATCTGATTACAGAACAAACCATAAGTATTGTATAGCAAAAAGACAAACATCACTAATGTTAAAAAGCTGATCTTTTCACCAAGCCATTAAGAAATCCGTAAGATGTATTTGAATTGTCTTCACTTCAACTGTTTACAGGTCTTGCCTGCAACAACTTCAGATTCAATATTAATAAGTTACCAAATCCACTGTTGTCATTTACAGAAAAGTGGCCAAAAGCTAATCAATCCATTGCTCTATGAATCCATAAAATCTACTCCTAAAATGGAACAGCATGGGTGAACTCCATATGCAATAGTTTATTATTTTCAGAATATACAGGGTATGTACAAGTAATACGGGGTATGTAGTAATGATACACTATTTTTAAAGTACTCCTTGCTTGAGTGCCCAAGTCATATCACAGTTTTATTCAAGAGGTCACGATAAATATTTCCCTTAGGATGCAACCAAAAGTTCACTGGGATGAGTTGGGAAACCTGTGTGGGTCGTCAGCACCTCGAGAATAAGAGAATGTCAAAAGATCTAGGTGGGCCTTTTGCAGAAACACAGGGAAAATCTGAGCCTAGGACCAGCCTAAAGTAATTCTTTCCAGTACACCCTCCCAGCCTCACCCAATATTCATCTCAAACACTTCTTAAACCAGGCACAATACTACTTTTGCCATCTTCTCCTGCACATCACAAAATATTTGCTAAACTAAAGGCTGGCAAAAACTAAACATCAACAGCACTACTCGGCAGGTAGAAATTTGCTCAGTGCAAGATTTGTGAACAGATTTACAATCCTGACAACTGTTAAGTTTTTAATAAATCAATCTTTTTGTTCCAGTTCTCCAAAATTTTAAAACTAAAATTTTATGCTGTAATCTTAAGAAGGCATGAAATCTGCAAACACTCTCTCTCTTTACACTTACCCAAGTTAAAAAGAGGATATAAAGAAGCCCCTGGAGACTTCAGCCCACTTACCCACACTTTGCATCTGAACAATTCAAAGAGGCTGCAAAGTTCTCTTGACTGTGCCTAAGGCAAGTTATTTTTAAAAACTGAAGACAAAAAGCAACTTCAATTTGACAGGAAAGAGAAACATTAACTGAAGAAAGAGGAATAAAGTAAATTATAATTTTTAATTAGCTTTCCAAGCTATTCAGTGAATGTTTGTACTCATGAATAGCAATCAATACTGCATTCTAGTAATTTGTTATGCAAATCAAGCACTTTAGCAGTATTATCCCATCCAAAAGTTAATACTCTTAACAAAACTCTAAAAAAAATTAAAATCTATTTGCTCTTATTATAAAGGAGAAGGAAAGAAAAAATAAAGAGCTTTCCTGAAATTTGAACTAGTGTTAAATAGGTACCTGCTTACATTAAGGAATAATTCCCACAATTTGAAAGAGAACATTTTGATATCTGGATGCTTTTGAAACACCAAGCCCAACTTCAAAAATACAGTTTGTTCAAGAACTATAGCAGAAAAAATAAGTCATTAGAATATGTAAAGTGAGTTTATAATCTTATTATAGTAAGAACAGAGTCAGTTTCTCCACTTTGAATGGAAAAAAAAAAAAAAACAGATAAAAGAAAACCCAAATTATTGGTACTAGTCACATTGAAGCCTGATCTGAACACAGAGGAAGAAAGGACAAACCTCATGGAATTCCTGGCGAGGGAGACAAGATGGGCCAGGAGATCTCAGCTGTTTCATATTTATTATGTAAGCAGGGAACCAGCTCACAAATCAGGGTTTCAAACACAGGCACGGGAAAGGGAACAGAGCCACATTTCACCTGTGAATGTTATTGCCACTGATAATCGAAAATGACACATACAGAACTGAACGGTGAACATACGATAGACAGCAATTCACAAGTAACACCAAGTTAACCCCAAGGTATTGCACTCAGGAGCTGATGGAAGCTTACTTTAAAATCAAGAGCCTTCTTTCTTTTTCTCCTGTCCAGCACAAGTCCATATTGTTACCAGAATATATTCACCCCCAGCAGCACTCAGGTGTCCCACTGGTCACAGAGTATTGCGAGGAAAACTTATGGACACCACGAACTGACCAATATGATCAAGGCAATGCCGTTTATTGTTGTGAAAACAGCCCTTAAATAACCCAGATAGCACACACACTGCAAACCACCCTGTGACTGGTTAATACGAATAACACACAACTCTATTGGTGTAAAATAAAGTCCTTGTGACTTCTCTCTGTGCCGTTGTTTTTCAGCTCTTCTGCTGCAGCTTCTCTAAGTTTACATTCTTGTCCCTGTTGATCTCCACAGAGGCTTCTTACAAGCAGCTTCTCACTGCAGTCTTAGAGGCCTGGCAGCATAGCTGCATCTAAAGCACTGAGGTCGCTCACATGTCCATTTTCTGCAAGATGTTTTCCAACAACAGAGCAGTCTCTTCAGCACCTGCACCCCTAGACAAAGCATTGCAAATATCCCTGGCAAACCTTCTCTACCATTTCTGCAGGCACAAAGGAGCGTGATCCCGCAAGGTTTGTTGGGGTTTCACGCATCCCACCTACTGTATTTCTATTTCAGGTCACAAAAAGGGGGGAACAATGCTTCCTACAAAGGCCATGAAACATGGTCAACACAGTTTCCAGCAGACATCCTGAACTTCTGTGTGTGAACTTTTAGATTAACAAGGTCTGCACACGTGGGCTGGTTCAACTTTTTTACAGGTAGTGGAGAGATCCATTGATTTCCATGTGAGGCGATGTACCACTGAAATACAACCACACTCCACAAGAATACTTTCCCCTTCCAGAAAAACAAGCACAGCCTTTTTCTCTGATTGCTGGAAAATAAATACTGCAGGGGAATTCCCCTGAAGCAAAAGTGTCTTCAGCTCAATCACTGCAGTGCACAGCACAGCAACTTCTCAGGGTCACACTCTTACAGAAACCAGTTGGACACCCAAGCTGACAAAGACATCTCCACTCCCTTTCTGCAGCCTACTGATCATGTTAGCCCTCCATCAAACATCTGAGTTAAAAATACCAGTGGGAGCAGATGATGCTGGAGCTGTTGGGCAATTTGATGTGTCACATTTTTATGAAGACTACAGGGGAACTCGTCATCCTCCCAAGGTAGGTCCAATTGTCGTTCTTAGGCATTTATCTGAAAAAGCGTATGAAGATTCTTCCACTGGAAGGGCAGAAATCACTCTCAGAATTCTCCTACCTACGCTTCAGAGTTTGGACCAAAGCGCGTGACCCATCTAACGGGTCCTACAGGGTTGATGGCAATTAGTTCCACTTAGTAATGGGAAAAACCAAATATAAGAGGACTTATGAGTATGGAAATGAAAATTGTCCTACTACACGTCTCAGATCAAATTTCTGCAACAACAAGCACTAAGTCGGGAGCAAAGTCCTACCTTAGAAAACAGGAATGTCAATGTGTTTGAGAATCTGAAAGGATACACTTGCTTCCTGCTTCCCAGACCTCACAGGGTGCTGAGATGTGTTACACTCACTATACACAGTGATATGTATGATGAAAATATTGCTGAGTTTAGAAAGTCCTTACTCAATTTTACATTTGGATCTGAGACTCGAAATTTAACTTGGTATAACAAACATGAAACCAGCCAAAGAAGAATGCTGTTTTCTGTAGCCACAGAGTCCTTCTGTTCAAAGTTACACAGCCTTTGGAGACTTAGAAAGTACTAGAACACTCCTTAGGATGCAGAGAAGAAACCAACAGTAGCATATGACATCCTACATGTTCCCTTTTCTCCCCACGTGAGCAGTGACTAACACAGCTATTAGCGCTGCCCAGGAAAAAAAGGCAAAATAATTTAGAAGTAGCATCGCACGGGTGGTGTTTTTCTCAGAGTCTCTACTAAGCATTTCTTTGCTTGCCTCCCCTCTCCATTATGAAATTTCTCCTACTGTGCACACAACAATAGCTGAGGAAGACAGCTGCACGTTATACACTGGGAAATACTGCAATCAGCTCCCTTTGCACAGGTTATAGCCAGAGTTCTCCACGTCCCAGGGAATTCAACTCTCCCGCGTATTTGGTCTTCAATTTCCTCCTTTGTTCAACACAGTCCTTGAGCACATTGCAGCAGAAAAGTTAAAAGGTCAAAAGGGTGTTCTGGGATGATCATAATTTATATCGGAGTAGTTGCTTATGTAGAATACTAGTTAATTCTCTAATGTGCACTCAGCCTTCAAGAACTGGGTTAGATCTGTGAAGGAAATATTTTTCAAAGATAAACTCAAAAATCTCAAAAATCCTTCACAATTATGCTCCAGTCAGCATTTCACAGAATGTATTTTAGAACAGAGAGAGGTGAACCCAAACACAGACCTAAATTAATTTTCCTTCTCTGTCCCAGTTTACCCTTCAGCTATTCTCAAGGTTTCACTAAATCCACTAATCTGCCAATATTGGCAAGTCTTGCAAAAATATATTGGGTTTTATTAGCTTCTGAAGCAACAGAACTGGACTATAATTAAATTCTGTAACACACCTTATTCCCTTGTCCAACTTATTTTTAGAATTTGTGGCCTCAATGAGAACTGCTTCAGGAAACACAGTCAAGGCCAGATACCCAAAAGTTTATGGAATTTCAAAGTATTCCTATCAATCTGAAATTTCTGGAGGCTCACAAACACCAAGGCTGCTGGCTCACAGCTCCTTTCTCTCTGTTAGGGTTTGCAGTGATGAGAGCACTGGAGACTTAAAAAGCTCAGAACTTGAATGACCAACAACTTGACTTACCAAAACACCAAACTACTTCTCCTCCTCTGTTGATCTTGCTCAAACTAAATGTTCTCTGTTGTACAAATAAGATGTATTTGGAATGGTTATTATGAAAGACTTCCTCGTACACACCCTCATTCTGTACACAAAGCATTTCTGTTGTTCAGTCTCAAGTATTTCCAAAGACAGTTAAGCTTAACCACACATGGACTTGGCACTTCATGTTCAAATGGAGAGTTTAAGAAATCATTACAGAATTTTAGGCTGTATCCCCTATTACATTGCACTATGCCTTAAAGAACGCATACCCTTTGAGACTAGAAAACAAGAGAGACAAGTTCTCATTTTGTAGTATGTAATTGTGGCCTGGTGGGGGGGAATACAAAAAGCAAATATTCCCCTGAATTAAGAGGGAATTGCCTTTTTCAGGATATGCCAAATCAAAGGCACCTCTGGCTGCACAGTCAATTTGTGACTTGTCCTCGTTTATCCCTTGCTTATCTTCCCCCCCAAACAGTGGTGTCCTTCGTGCCCAGGTGTGCCACCCCTGGGTGCCAGGGCAGGCTGTGCACAGCCCCGAGCAGCCCAACAGCCCCCATTCCCCTGCCCGGTCCGCCAGCGCACGTTCCGTGTGCCCAGGGACGCTCCCTCGGGGAAAGGGAAAGCACACCACTCAACACAGCTACGGCACTCCTGCTCCAGGGGAAGTGTTCTTGGAAAAGCAAAACACGGAGTGGCGCCTGGAAGTCACAGCAATGGCCACAGAACATCCTGCCACCCGCCTGGGTCTTCGTTGCCCTCAAATGCCACTTCCCAACCAAAGGGACCCGAGCGATGCCATCGCTGCGCCCAGGGCAGCGCCTGCACAGCCCAACACCAGCCGGTGCCAGCGCTCATTTCAGAGGCTGCCAAGTTTGCAAACTTTAAAAATATTTATAAACATTTGTGAGCCTGCAAAGAACAATTTAAGTTTGCAATTTACAAATTAGTTCCAAGTGACTATTACTTATTTACCAAGACTGGCATTTTGAAACCCGTGAGATTTTATTTTATATTCAAACCTACACATATTAAATTTAAGTGGTAAAAAAAAAAGATTCATATTGGACAAAATATCTTTTATTATTAGAAATAGTTGCATATGCATTTTTGAGGTCATGTTGTTTCCACCAAAAATATTCTCTCACAGATATTTTTGCTATTCTTCATAAGTAGCTTCAATACTTTTTGATTTGTGGGTCCCTACAAATTTAGAGAAGGACAGCTGAATGGTAATACAAGCCTACTGAAAATAAGCAAGGAAAAGAAACCTATTTTTTGCAGTCACACGGAGAGGCCCACAGATCCCACAGCACCAAAGACCACTCAAAGGAGAAGTGCAGAGGAAAGAAGTTTCCTAAAATAAGCCTTGAAATATTACTCTTCAAATTTTTTCATCTCAAGAACTGCATCTCATCCTGTGCCTTTCGCTGAAATCATTACACTTGGATCTTCCCATTTATACAAGCACACTCTTTACACTGATTTTGAGGAAGAAAGAGATGGAAGCCAATTACAATTGGGTTCAGCACCCAGTGCTTTTCCATTTCTGGCACCAAAGCAATGGCTGGAGTCTACCTTAGCTGGATTTAAAGAGCACTCTCACAATGCAGACTTTCTAAGGCAGTTTAACATAAATCACACTGATTTAAATCTCTCTAGATTTCATTTTTCAACGCAAATTTAAAATTCTGTTAACAAAGATCTTAAAAGTTCATTTTTTTCTCCCTAAGCCTGACAACAATGGCAGATACCATCTGTTCAGCTGTAGCTCAGGAATTTTTAAAGTAGCTCAAAAGAAAGAGGGAAAATCATCCTTCAAACACGACTGCCACACAGTTTCTTCAGAAATACCTCAAATATTATTGCCAGTGCATTCTGTCATATATTGACCTCTGCTAGGAGCCTTTGTGAAACCAACTCCAAAACAAATTGCAGAAAACCAACATCATCTATCACACAGAAAACCAGAAGAGAGAGCCCACAGAATATTTTAACTTTGTTTCACCGCCCCTGTATTTTGCAAGCTCTGCTTACAGCCAAGAAATTCAACCCAATTACTGCAGATTTGCAACCCAGTCTAGACAAGAGGAGTAACATTTCCCAGCTCCAGTCAGAGTTTTATTGCATTTCAACCAACCAGGTGTAAGACAAAAACAACCCACAAAGTCATGAGGGAAACGTTCAGTGCTTCCTTTGTAAGTTTTTGTGATACACCTGCATTAGCTTTTCACTTCTCCCTCACATTAGAGGTAGTGCTTATTATCATATAGGGGATAAAAGGTTCTACTTTCTTAGTCTTTTGATTTCAGAAGCTGAGAGTTCAAGGGGAAAAAAATTATCTTGAAAGTCATTAATTCCTTGTAAGCTGATAATGCTCAGAGACACATGTAGCATGTATATATAAACACACACATGGTATTTATAAGCGTGTGCATATTTCAGTGAAAGGAGGATCTACACAAGTCAGGCAGAATGAAGAAATCAGTCCCAAAATAAGCAGAGTCCGATTTTTCTCACCTATTTTACTTACTCTAATCTGCTAGCAAATAAGTGATGAATGAATGCTCAGAAAGCAGAATGTTAAGATTTACATTTGATTGCAATTTTCTTTAAACGAAATGAACGTGTCCCACTTCATTTTAATTGTCCTAAGATACATAAAATAAAATAGTAGTAAGGTAAATCAAATGGCATTCTTAACTCTTATTAGAAAAGCAGACAAGTACTGTCCATATTGAGATATGCAACTTCAAGTGATTAGTCTGATTTAAAACAGCAACAAAAACCAGCTCCACAAAATAAGTACAACCGAAACCTTAGGGAACTGCAGTATTACTTGTCTTGACTACACTCCCACTATTTAACTGGCAACTGACGGGGATCTTGGGGATGGGATGGAAGACAGACAGTGAGGAAAACAGACTGCTCAAGTACAGGTAGTTTGAAAGTCAACATAGCAAAGAATTACCACACTTCAACCTGCAGGACAGTCATCTTGGCCAACACCTCACTTAATAGTTTTAACTTGAACGGAAAGCACTTTCAAAAGAACAACCAAAAAAAAAAAAACAAAACAAAACAAAACAAAAAACTCCACCAGAAAAACCCTTCAAGAATTGTTCTATTGACTCAGTGAAAGCAGTTATACCATAGGAAGCCGTGTGGTGAAAGAGATTAAATCAAACATTCCTCCTGTTTGGATAAAGGCAACTATTAGCAGAAGAACATTAAAAGCTTTGAAAGAACTGTTTACATTTATAGGAAAACACACAAAGGACCGACTCCACCAAGATACACTGCAAATCTCACATTGATTTAACGAGGGTCAAGATTTCCCACACGGAGACCAAACATCTAAATAACAGCACTAACTGCTGGGAAACTGCCATTCCACGCAGAGCCATCTTTAAAATCAATACAGAGAGAAGTCACATTAAAATGAATTGTAATTCAGCACATCCACGTCTATTCAATTTCAAAAAAACGCTTTTAGATAATGGCCAAAATCCTCTTCCGTAGCCCCATACTCTTAAGAGATCTGTTGGTCAGCTGAATGATCCTGAGGGACCTCAGTCCCAGCAGGGCCCCAAAGACCTGAACCACTTTCACAGGCTTTTCCGAGGTGCCAACCTTGAACACGTCGCACAGACCCCCCCATTCCGCAGAGCCAACAGCAGCAGGCACATCCCACCACCAAGCAACGGAACATGAAAGACTTACCAAAAACCCCAGCAATTTCCTAAAAGACAGACTCCTAAGAATCATCCATCTCCCACATTAAGCAGGATTTCGGGGCAGGGAGCGTAAATGCCACTTGGATTCAACGTGCATTAAACACCGAACTTTATTTTTTAGGGTTTTTTAATATCAGTTAGTAAGAATAACAACATCACTTAATTTTGACATTTGTCAGACATACACATCCATATTTTTCTGATTGAAGTATTTAGGCTGATTTTATCATGAAGTCACTTGAATTTTGATGCCATGTTATAGTGTATAATGTTTTAACAATTTACTCTTGAGAACTCACTCCCTTACTCTACATCTGAAAGCAGACAACATTAATTTTTATTGGAATGCATAGAGCAAAAATAGGAAGTCATATAGAGTGAACTCTCCTAAAGTGCACTTTAGAAATCTACACTTAAACATTTAAAATAGTTAAATTCCCCTCATTAATCTCCACTATATAGTAAATTTTCAGTTCATAAAAGAAACCAAACCCTGGAGCATTACAGGCATCCTATAGATGTTTGCTGAACCATTAGGATGCTTAAACCCTCCAATTAATATAAAACTAAAAGCTGAAGTTCTCACTCCACGGTTTCACATTCATTCAAAAAAAGCCAAATTCCATGAACAGAGTTCGTGAAGACGTAAACAAGATGGAAATGAAGGCTCAGGTTCTTTCTTTCTGTTGCAAACCCTACTGGTTTAGGGTTTACTCTGAGGAAACAATTGCATCAGAGCATACTCAGCAAGTCCACACGCCCCATCCCAGGATGCTGGCACATCCCAATCTTACACTGCAGCCTCGGGAGACATGGAATGCACGAGGAATTGTGACATTTATACCCCCCAGTTAAGTCTGTGGGCATATACGGATGGATACAGAACTACCTGAATTTAAAGCAAACACAGAGCGCGCACACACACACACACACACACACGCTCTGCTCGGCACATTTGCTGCACAAGTCACACACAGACCTCCCGCTGCGCCCTTCTGCGGGAGCGAACTGGGAGTGCAGGGAGGTGCAGGATGCTGCAGAAAGCACTTCGTATATTCCAGCATGAAGTGGCAGACAAGTAACCCTCAACCTCTACACAGAGACACATTTAATAGCTCCTCCAATCATGCCACAAGCACCTCTTGTCAAATTCCTTCTAACTTATTTTTATAAACACCCTTTCCAAATCATGACAACTTCTCCATTTTTAAATACTCATAACATACTAAATGCATAGATGAAAGTCTAACGGCTTCAAACCACAAACTTCAACTTTAGTCAGAGAATATTTTCTTTCTGATACAACAAATGCTTCTCAAGTTCAACATTCGGCTCCCTTTTTCCACTTCTTCAGACTGTTTTCTACTTTTACACTTACTATTTCAGCTCAGGCTCTTCAAACCAGGTTCACCTGCTCTGTGATTCTCAAGTTCAAGAGAAACAGATTCCTTGTTACCCTCCTCTCTACCTCAGCTGTAATTATCAAAGGTGCCAATATAGGATTCATTATGGGCTTGCCAGGGTACTACTTAAAAACTGCTTTTATGAAAACAAAAGGAAGCGAGCCAAGTCTCAAACAAGCCAGGAGGGTGTTTAAAATTCAGCATAAATCCATAACAAAACACTAGAATTTGTGTTCAGCAATTAAGCCAATTACCTAGGTATCAAACACAAGAAAAGTCAGGCTGTAGGAGAACAAGGGACACCTGAAGCTGCTATCCTTGCCTTTGACAATGGCCAACTGGCAAGTTGCTACAGAAAAACACACTGGGTAGTTTGAAACTCGGGCTTTGGGATGACCTTAGGATGTCATTGCATCCCTTCTCCTCTCTGCTGAAAGGTCTGTACGTGCTGATACCGTTCCAGCTGGTTCTTACAGCTCTCCAGGTAAATGTAGTAAAAGATCAGGACAGAAGCTTTTCCTAAAGTCTGCCCTATAAATGTTTCCTATTGCTGCTTATTTTCTGTCCTGCCCACAAGGATATGGAGAATATGGATTTTATCCTCTGCTTTGCAGGAGCTTTTCATGGACCTGAAAACCATTTCCTCAATTCCTTTTCACTCAAGCCAGCAACCCCTTCAGCACATTCAGCTCACTTTTTCTAGACTTATCAATCTCTCTGTTCTCTGTTGGAATCAACTCCAGCTGGTCCAGGTTCCACTTGAAGTGAAACACCCAAAGCCAAAGATTTTCCTCCAGCTTAATCTTGAATCAGGAATGCATCTTCTAACTCTGTTGCCATGCACAGTTATCCAGAAAAAATTCATTGCAACTGATTTGAAATCTTTTCCTGTTAGTTTCTATTTAATAAATCAAAAAGATTAAGAAATCTGACAGACTGAGAAGTCACCATTTGAGCACAATCACCAGGAAACCAGAGATCCCAGCTGGTACATATCACCTGCCAGTTATTTTCAGAGTGCTCTTTTTTGAGGATACCAGAAGGGGAGGAAAAGGTCCCCAAGAAGAGCTACCCTTAGTTCATGGTCCTCTACCCAGACAAGAACGCTGTAAACTCTCACTGCAATTGGGCTTTCAAATGTGTCCTTTAAAATTACATTTACACAACATTAAGTAACAGTAAATATATTTTGAATGTTAGGAGTTGATTATTTGCCATAATTGCTGGAACAGGCTACAGACAACAGGGAACTCGTCTTGACACGAGCAATTAGCATGCTACAGAAACAATGCATTTTCTCTTTCATTTTCCCACTCCTCAGTCCTCAGCAGGGAAGCTTCTCTGCACTAAACCAAGTGTGAGCGACACCACTCAGACACTCTAGAGGAGCCAGGCAAGCCATTTGCTGCCTTCTCATATAACCCTCTTGGAAACAAAAGAAAAGCAAAGCACTTTGAGGCAACTAAGTCAGAACAAGGACCGAGAGGAGATCAGGGATAAAAGTACAAAGGAAGTGCATTGGAAGCCAGACTTACCCTCTAAAATGACTTTCCCAAAACATCTGTCAATCTGACAGACAAAAATCTGATACACACAAAGTATATGAGAAAATTTACCCTCTAGCGTTTCTCTCAGAGATGATGTAACATTGCCATGAAACTATATTCTCAGGAATAAAATCTTTTTAATGCACCCCAAGCTGTAACTATGTACAAGCAGCAATTTGCACTCTGCTTTTTTAATGCCCAATGGATGTACCGGAGTACTGAATCATCAATTAATTTCTCCAGTTAGACAGCAAAATAAGCAAAACAAAGGGCCAGCACCACTGAGAGCTTCTAATCATCTTTCACACACTTCTCCAAATCATTAAATGCTGACACAAAAGAAAACTGAGGACGCTTTTAAGTGCGCAATTTGGCCATGAGAAGGTGTACCCAGATACAATGCTCAGAGTTCTAAAGTGGTCACTTGAAGAGGGGAGAAAAAAAGAAAAGGTGACCAAACTCTCACTGCACATTGCTCTCCTGCCACGCAGTGTGTGGTGACAAAAGACACACCGCACAGGGTGTCCTTCAAGTGGGACACACTCTGCTTACAATGGAAATGTACTTTGGAACCTCTGAAGCTCTTAAGTTCCCAGTTTGGGTAGTCTTCCAATAACGCAACTAAAATTGGTAACGATACAATTATGGCTGGCAAACATTCTCCCGCTTCATAATGACAACTTCAATATAGTTGTCAGTCTTCTGTGCTGAAATACCTGAATACTAAAGCTCTTATCAGCTACTCTGACTTCTGTCTTTTGAGACCTCTGAATCATTTCATTATCTTGACACCCAGACTTCATAATCAGATGAATCTTTTATCCTATGAGACAGAGGAGTCAATTTCATGAACTGCTTTTCAATCAAAACACTTGAAAAAAAAAAAAAAAAAAACCAAAAAAAACCCCAGTACTCTTAGCTCCATTTATTGATGAAAAGAAAATGGAAACATGCAACCATTTACATGTCTTTCCTAGGACTTAGCTGTGAGCTACAGGGAGCACCAGCAACAGAAAGCAAGGTTGCTTCTTCTCCCATCTTCTGACCTAAGCGGTGAGCCAGACATGATTTCTCATGTATTTTGGATGAGGTTAGAAAGAAGGCTCTTATTTTTCTATCTCTGAACTAATAATTAAAAGTATTTCATTATTATTCATGATAAAAAGAAAATACAAAAACCCAGAACGTGATGCAGAAAAATTCAGACACGAGGATCTGTCTGGTGCATTCTCAAAGATTTTCCTTCAATTCCTTCCCCCAGGCTTTGAGCTTTCTTTTAAGTAGAATATGCTGGCTCTGTCTCCCTGGGTTAGTTGTTTTTCTGCTGCTGATAGTCATATCTGATGTATTCACATAACAGACTTGCCAAGTGGGGCTGAATGTTCCATTGATTTGGAAATGTCCTGAATGACTAAGACTTCAAGTTTTGCCCATGTAATTAATTTAATTGGAATAAAATATTCTTAGTAATTAAGATTGTTGAGAGGCTTTCAGCTGTACTTAAAAATTAAGATTAAAATGATGTTTATGGTAATGATGAAGTTCAAAAGGTAGATTTATTTGGTCTCACATGAAATTTGGATACGGCAACCCTTTTAGGACTTCACTGAGTAGTTTAATAGTATACTAGAATAAGATAATAAATTATTTAAGTGATCAGCCTTATGCAGAGATTTGTGGAGAGACAGAAAGGAAAAGTGAAGTGCTTCAGGTAGTATTTCTCCCTTCCTGTGACCACATGGACCTATGAATTTTGAATGTGCTGGGGGAAAAAAACCAATCTTATCCTTCAGCATATTCTATTTTCCATAACTGAAGACCACAAGACAGTTCAGACAATTTCCAGACATCATTAATGCAATTCCAATAATACAAAAAGTGTGTCTGTCCTATTGAACAAAGCTGACTAAAAATACCTTAAAGAAATAATTCTGCTGTCCAAAAATGGTGATTTTATTGAAAGCTTTGATAAACATCTCAGCGCCAGCAACACAGTAGAAAGGTAACAAAGCCACAAATTGCATATGAATATTTAATACACAGTTTAAGTTCTGTAACTGACTACCTACTAAATGTTCTGATGTTACCTCTTATATTTCTTTATACATGGAAAACTTTAGAGAATCTTGGTGGGGTCTTTCTTCTCCCCCCTTTCTATTGAAAGAAAACAATTTTTGCAGCCTGGAGATATTTTGTGAGAGAAATTGTTATTTTTCTGAGTGAAAAGTGAGAACCAGGACAGCTCCTATAATCTGTCTCCTCATCTTCAAAAACATGTGGGAAATGGGGAGTGGCTGGTTTTGTTTTTAAAACGAGGAGCAGCAGAGCACAGCAAAGGAGATGGGATAGGATGAGAACTGAAATCACCGTCTCTGATCGTCTTTGCTCCTCTCCACCACAGGATGCTGAAGGCACCAGAGGAGCTTTGTGCCCACCACATCCCACATCCCGCCTGCATCTCCAGCCAGAGCGCGCCCACCTGCAACCTGGGAGTCTGGACTGTGCTTACGGTATCAAGCTTTGCAACTGTGTTTGTGAGATACCCACAAAACACCTTTACATTTAAAATCCGCTCACTGTAGAAAATTACAGAGCAGGGAGAAAGAAGCACCAGATTCGTTTTTCCTTTACTGAGCAAGTGGGGAAGAAAAAGAATAAAAAGGAAGAGTCCACAGTGATAAGAATATATGAACTGCATACAGTGCCAAGATATGTTACTTCATTTATTAATGCTGCATTACAACCTCCGATGATATCTAATTTTAAGAAATAGGATATGTAAAGTAATAAATGAAAACTTAAAGCGCTTGAATATCAATAGACATAACCTAAAAATGCCTATTTTTAAATACTAAATACTGGCAGATCGTGCCTACTGTTACCAAAAATGCTCTTTGCAGCCCTCCAGTGGTCAAAGACACAGCAAAATCCAAGACGAAAACTACCTCGGTTTGCCTGATGAACTACCGGCAGCGTTTAAAAGACGTATCCCACGAAATAAAAACTCACGTTTTCCATCTAAATCCATCTAAAGAGAAAACGACTTTAAATGACATTAGAAAGCAAACAGGAGGAAAATAACTCCCCTGCACCGAAATGTTGCATGTTACTTGTTAATCTGTCCAGAAACCTCTGTATCCCACCAGGACACCCAGGTATGTTGGGTTAGTAACAGAGAAAGCACAATTCTCCTCCTGAAGTCACCTCCTGCTATTCGTACAGCTAAATGTAAAGGAAGTTAAGCAGCGTTTGCTGGAAAGAAGCGAGTTCCTCACAAAGGTGGGACTCGAGCAGTTGGGGGGTTTTAAGAAAACAAATATACACCAAACGAACACTGAAGTTTTCTCTTCCTTCTCTCTCACGTTCACAAGTAAAACAAATGCTGAAGCGTCACACAGAAGTAAAAAGAAGTAAAAAATGTTTTGAAATAAACTGAGACAGAGTTCTGAAAACTAAGTTTCTAAAACTCGGGGCCAGCAAGTCAGACCACAACTGCAAGGAAACAACGCCGAGGCAAAACGAGCCAAGCAGAGCCACGGACAAGCAGCGCTCGGCGGGGCCGGGCCGGGCCGGCTGTCTGCGAGCGGCGGGCGGCGGGAGCGCTGCGGAGCCCCGGCACACCTGCGGCAGCCCGCAC
>VWZG01005391.1:319579-421480 GCA_013396735.1 Grallaria varia | reverse complement strand
CCGCAGCCGCGGCGCCTCCGCATCCCCGCCGCGGCTCCGGCCCTGCGCGACTGCTGCCCGCCCGCCTGCCTGCTGCCTGCCTGCCCGCAGCGGGGCGAGCCGAGCGGGGCGGGGGATGCTGCTGATGCTGCCGCTGCTGCCGCCGCCGCGCCCTCATCCGCCCTCCCTGCCAGCACCGGGGCGGCTCCGGCCCCCGCCCCGGCCCCGCCGCCACGTCACGCCGAGGGGAGGCCCCCGAGAGTCAGGAGCGGGGGCTCCGCGCTGCGCACCTGCCGGGCAGGTACCGCTCCCCGCGCCCCCGGCCCGGGGCACGGAACGGGCGAGGGGGAGCAGAGAGGGGAACGAGGGTTTGCTGAGGGATGCGAAGAACAGAGCAAGAAAAGGTAAAAATGAGGGTTCCGCAAACTCGGAGGGAAACAGGAGAGCTTGGAAAACCAAGGCGGGGGGAAGAGAACGTGAGATGCTTTCTTTGAGGAAAAGGACAAATTGCAAAGGTTTTGATAGAGAGAGTAAGCAAGACTTCAGACCTTAGGGCTGGAGGCTGCACTGACGAGGCTCGGGGCGGTGCAGAAGGGCCGTGGACGGGCTCGGGAAGCCGCGGGATGGGGCTCACAAACGATGCCCAGGTGCAGCTCGTCATCAGGAGCGCAGCCAGCTGAGACACTCTGGAAGGAAAGCACCGGCAAACGTGAGGACACTCACATGAAGATTATATACTAGACTAGCTGTAAGATTTTAGCTACACACAAGCTGTGAGAGCTCCAGGGGATTATTGCAGGGTACCTTATGCCCTGCAGGGTCCCCTTCCTCCTTCAACTGGTCCCTCATTTCTGCTATATCCCATAAATTGCTCATTAAAGGCCCCTAACTCTGGAAAGCCAGTACTCCCAACAGAATCACCACTCCAAAGGATGCTCGTTAATCCCTTGACTGTGGGACAGTTGTCATTGCAACAGATCAAGGTCAGGCTGCTCTCACGAAGTGGTTCAGGTGCTACTTGAATACTGCCTGCCAAAGAGCAAGACCAGGGCTGTCCTACACACCACCACGGAGCACTTCACCAAAGGCATCACAGTCACTGAATAAAATCAGCTGTGTTTGGGTCTCGATCATTATTCCTTTCCATTATCGTTCTCTGTATGCACTGCTAGAAGCATGATTCATTGAGCAAATTGCTTTGAGGAGATGAAATGCAGGATTCCCTCCTCCTCCTTCTGTCCACACACAGAGGAAAAGTAAGATGGGACAATGGGACACAGAGACAAAAACTCAAGCTCTTCTCCTAACCTAAGATGTAACACTTCATCTGCTAAGGAAGGAGGCTGGAAATACACGTTTACTGACACACAAAAAAAACAAAACAAAGCAAAATACAAGTTATATCAGCTGGGAAAAACTTCTAAAGCTCTTTTTGGTTGCTCTAATTAGTTATGGAATCTGCTTCCTGTAATCTCCATTTTGAGGTGAAATGGAATAGTGTATAGAAGAAACTGAGACAATCAGCAGTATAATGATTTGGCGTAACAGAAAATTATACAGAAAAATAATTTTTGCCACCATTCACTTCTCATCGCTCTACAAAAGAGATTTTTTGAAGAAGAATTCAGCTATTATAAGCCACTTTCTGTTAGTCAGGAGGAAGGTCCTCGAGCCCCAAAGCGTTAAATGCTCCCAAGCAGTGCTGGCTGCGTGTGCACAGTGAGGGTTCCCTGCTAAGAGCTCAGGTTCAGTACCCAACCCACGTCCTGACTGTGCTTCCCGACGCCCAGCTGGGAGCACGCCGGGACCTGGAGCGTGAAACCAGCCCCGGCCATCGCAGCTGAGTTTTTTCAAGGTGCACTGCTGGGCTGAGTGCCCGAGCATCTGTCACCTGGAGGCAAGTATGAAATGTAGTGCAGAGAGGTTTAACTGTCAGCATGAATGGGAATGACATCAAATCCATGTGGCCCTGACCAGAACCGTCCACACTTACAGCCATGAAACAGACAAAGACTGCAAAGGCAGAGAAGGAACTTTATAGCATTTTAGTTCACTAGTCTAAAAGTAAATAAATAAATAAGTGTGGGAAGCAGCATCAGAGGTCGATTACACAACATCCCACTTTGCGAAAGGTTAGAAATACAACCTATGGACTGACACTCTGAAATAGTGGACATACAAACACAGCAACATAATTCAGAGGAGGGTATTTTCATACAGGCAACTAGGAAGCATTTGAGGGAGCTAAAATTGCAAAATATTGCTTTTTAGTATGAGCTAAATTAACTATTAACAATCCATAATACAACTGATTTGGTGGGGGTTATGTAGAAAGCATGTTTGTGAGATGGATGATGTACAGGAAGATGCATCTCCTCAGGCAACTTTATAGTCTAAATAAATAAGCCAGATAACAGCCATGAAAAGGGACAAATGTTACTACTATTGCTTGGGCAGGGAGATGAAGTACAAAAGATGAAGAGGCTTCACCAATAGATAACATTGGTGTCAGAATCAAAAACTCTTCTCCTTTTCACGTGATTGTAATTGTTTATTGACACGACAGCCTGGGTGTTCCACCATCTTCTGCTGGTGTCTCATACAGGTGATGGATGTAGATGGATAGAAATATTTACAAACAATAATGATGATGTGGCACTATGCAGAAATTCAAAACAAATAATTGCCATAAAGTCTTCTATTGTGTGCTGCTTTTGTGCCCATTAACTTCTGCAGCCTTCACCAGGGCTTAAAAAAGCAAGTTAAAAATCCTTTACTCCTTTTATTCTTTCTTTCTCATAATTGTGTAGCTAAAGGAGTATATCTTCCAAATTTTGCTTGCATCCCTTTTTGACAGAACCATTGCAGCAGGGAGATGTATTCTTCAGTCCCAAGCAGGAACCTGCTGAAGGATTAGCCCTGACCTGAGATCCATCCATTAACATGTCTAGAACCGCCACTTTCTTCTGACGTGTTTTATTGGTCTTGTAAAATAGAAATTCTAAAACAAGGGGGAAAAGGTCACAGCCATGCATTCACTGCAAATTATTGACACGGACCTGGCACCAGAGGCAGTCAATCAGAAAGATCCATTTGAGTCTAGAGATGTAAAGATTATTTTTATCATAATTTCCCTACTGTCGATTCGAGATACTGCTGCAGGCCAGGATTTAACCCTGACAGGCAGAGTTTGCTGAGGAAATCTGGGTAGCTCCAAGGTCATGGTCTATCCTACCTCATGCTATATTGGGATATTAAACTGGAAGTTTTAACTATTGTTATGATTATGTTTTCTGAATAAAAGTTTTTAATATCAGAGTGAATATTAGTTTTTCTAAGTAAAAAAGAAGAGACCATTTACCAGAACTATTTACATACAAAGTGGTGCTACTCTATTGTTAAGCGAATTAGATTCCATTCGTTAAAAAAACAACTTATGCATCAGAAATAAAGAAAATAAAAAAGAATAATCTTCTTAAATATTATAAAAGTCACTTTGTTGTCCATAAAAAAGAATTCAGTATATAAATACACACAATTCAGATCCCATAGCAAACTCCACTGTAGCATTTGTTACAGGATCAGGGTCTAAGGTTCACAGTTGTTTATTATTTTATTTTAGGACGTATTTGCATCACACCAAAAATGGGAAGCACGTATTTTGATTGGATGCCTCTAACCATGATTCATACAGTGCTAAATTTAATATATAGTTAGCAATATAGTTAGCAATAACCAACCAAGCACTAACTAAGCCACAGGAATCAAGATTTGATTACATTTAGAAGACATTTATGTATTACCAAAGAAAATGGCCATATGTTTTCATGTTGGGGAAACTAAAGGGAAAGGAGCATAAATGTCATTTTATGACAAATAGATTTAAAATACAGCATTATAGAGCCTGCATTTTTATATGATACATATATTGCTACATGATATGTGTATATGATTATGTGATATATATATATATTGCTATTGCAATCCCACAGTAGAAAAATGCATATCCATTTTCCAATAGAATGGAAGTAAATTTTGGTTTTGCTGGTGAATATAAAGTTTCTTTCCAACAAGCATGAAGCAGGCCTAGGGCCATCCCGGTTCTTAGTTCTTGCTCCATGCATTTACACTTGCCATGGACATTGGAGGACACCAAGGCAATGATGCAGCATTTTGCTACAACTACCACAGGTGCCATTGCCTCTCTAGGAGTTTGCAAGCATTTCTCTAGACTTTCTCAGGGCAGGAGCTTTTAATAAATAAATAGGGTGGCCCTCAAGTAGAACAGAACAAACAGCCTGAGAAATGAGTATAAATATAAACATGACTTTCCATATATGCTGCAACTGCTAATGTGTTAATTAAACAGAAGAAAATGTACTTAAATTATTTATTCTTAATAAATGAACCATCTGAATGATAAATACATGTATTCTCTAATCATCAGGAAGTTTTTTAAACAAAAAGCTCTTTTGCAGTGGGAAAAATTACATAAAAGGTGGTGAGAGAACTGTGTTTGTTTAAATAACATTAAGAACCCAACCGAAGCCAAATAGCTATAATGGTGGAAATTAATACTGCTGACAGGCTATTGCATTGTCTCATACAATTTGTGTATAATGCTGTAATTCCTGTTTAGGAATACAGATTGGAGTTCTGAAAGGATATTTAACCCTCCATTGTCCAGTCAGTACAATGGAAAAGCTGCACCCAGTTCCTCAGCTCTGATATTTGAACCCTTAACACGGAACCTTCAAGCTCTGCTTCTGTCATGCCCTTCAGTTCCAAGAGACATTGCTCATGCTTTGGGCTCCAGAGGAGGCACACGGTTTCAAATGGAACTGCCGAAGCAGTATTTGTTTTAAACATATTTTGAACCTTGCTTGGTTTCTACAGTGAGGGATCACTAAATAAAATCATGCTACATGTTCATTTAATCTGACTTAATCACCTCAAAATGGCCCTTTGATGGACACCTGCGTACAATATTTGTGTCTGGCAGAAAATGAAGAAGGTAACTGTGTAGGAGACTCGAGTCAGGTGTGAGCTCCCGATGTGCTTTGGAAGGACATTTGACACTCCTGAACAGCACATTCTCTTTGACAATCCTGCAGTACTTTTTGCAAGACTGGGCATCCTCTACCCCAGTTCCTTCACGGATGACCAGATACCCCCTCCCTAAGTTCCCATGTACTCCTCCATGCTCACAGATGCAAGGATTATCTGCACAGCAGTGGATTGAGTCTCTAAAAAGATAAAGAAAGCAACACCATTCATTTAATCAACTGATTGGAATGCACAGTGGGGTCTTTAACTCTGTATTACTCTTTTTATTGTTTTCCTTTCAATAAAAATCAGATTCTCACTCTAATATTAATCAATGAGGTAACACCTACTAGGTGTTGACCTTCTCAGTTGTAAGATGAATTGCAGAGTACTGTTACCCTTCTTTTGTGTTATCCAGATTGGATCTTTCATTAAAGACATTATTTGATGTAAACTAACTAGAATTTGGAAGCAGAGATAATGTATATTTTTATAGCATTAATGAGATTGTCAACAGAGTACAAGGAAATTAGCAAATCTATGCCAAATTTTTAATGAAGGTAAAACAGGATTTCAGCTGTAACCTTGAATTTATATTGGGAAAGATACAGTTAAAATTACAAATTGTAAATTAATGAGTATTTTGCCTATAGCCAAGACATACTTTTAAGAAGCAAACCAGGAACATAGTGAATAAATATTTTTTTTTTTAATTCTGTGAAGTCTGCCTTAGAATTGTCTCAGATTTTGGCTAGTCAGATAGAGACATTTATGCCTCCTGCATAACTACAGTTGGAGCTTCCCACATCCACTCACCATAAATTACTCCCTCTTCTAGAAAAGAGGGACTGGAGTATTACATTTACATTTTAACTGGTGGCTGTGGTTTTCAGGTAACTTTCTATGGTTTACCTTTGACTTTTTCTTTTTCCCTCACTTATTTTATGCTTTTGAGAAAGATTTCAATGGAAAAGTAATGAATGATAAAAACATAATTACAAATTACCCCCAATTCTCCCTTATTTCTTTTGTGAGAGTGTTCTCAGTGTCATCCGTGCTATTAAAAAGCAGTAACCCTTCTCGTCTCTCCTATTCTACATTAGCCATTGAGCCCCAGAAGCAATAAACTCAGTTTATTTTGGTTACTGGTAAGATACTGGATGACCAGAGCTGCCACAGGGGGACACAGGACCTAAATCAGCACGTGGAGAAGGGGACAGATCAGCATCTGCCCCGTGGCCTGATTCAAACACAAAAGGCAAAATTAATGTAGGGTGCCTGGTGCGGGTGTCTGATGCTCTCCTCAGATTATCAGCTCATGAAATTGGTGCTCCTGTACAACCTGCTGAGCCAGGGCCTTTCTTCCTGACCAGTTTTTGCACGCTCAGAGAGCCAAAAAGGTGGCCTTGTGGAACACTGTGTCAGCTCCTCACGGGATGGACTTCCTGCTGGCTGGACTTGCACGGCAGCCCTCTGGGGAACTCAAAATACCCAGAGGAAATGAGAACATCAACATGCCACCAAAGCTATAGTAACTCTTAGTCCTTGGAAGCAAATGCCAGCACCTGAAGGAACAGTAAGTGAATTCTTGAGCTCTTCAAAGCGTTTACTTCTCCCTCCTCGTATTACCTGCCTTCAAACCCGCTCACCTCCTGCACAGTTCACCGAACAGGCGGCCTGCAAGCAGCACAGTAAAGTCAGAGGTGCAAACTGGTGCCCCACTGCAAGGTTTATAGCCCACGTTAATTCATTATCTTCTCCTGTCCGCTTTGTACAGACTGCAGGGAAGATGAGGACCCACCGAGGGACATGAATATGGTTATTTAAATGTGTGCAGGAGGAAGAACAATGAATATCCAAGGTGACCCCTGAAGCCCAACAAAAATGCAATTTGACAATTTTTAACAGTACTGTAGAGAAAAATTACAGCATTTCTATCCACCCTGAGGGACCTTTATGGCTCCCATCAGGCTGTAGAGCAAAATTTCTATAGGATGTTTTTCACACACCCTGCCTTTTTCAGAACTTTGTCAGCTCTCAGACTTTTTCCTTTGTTCTAGAATTTTCAAATGAACACTTAGTTTACCTAATTCACTCTCAGTATTTTACGTATTAATTTTTCAATTCACCAATACTGGCTGTTGCTACTTTCTTCTGGTTTGTGTATGTTTTCTGAGTATTTCCTGAAGTTCTCGATCAGTGTTAGACTCTAAATTAGTGCAAACTAGTCTAAAATCTATGGAGTTTTCGCATTAGATTTATAACCAACATGAGTCATTCTAAACTAACACTTAGCTTCTATTTATTTGGCAAAGCACAGCTTCCTTTGACCAATTCATAGACTTCAAAATGGAAAAAACACACCTTTGCAGGAAAAGAATATTCTAATACAAAAGTGTAGTCAAGGCTTGGAATGTCTACATGGCTATTAGCATTCTGTACCTGCTGCCTTTCCTATAGTTTAATTAGCAGGTTATTACACCAGGCTGAATGTCAAAAAATGTTGATGCAGATAAAGATTTTCCACTCACTATAAAATTTCCTCCTCAAGCTAAATTTGAACCAGTTACTTTCAATCGCTGCTCTTCTTTTTTTTTTTTTTTGATTGATGATAATTCTTTGTAATTTCCCATCTTTTCCCCCACACCTGATTTTTCTTGATTATTATAATAATATCATCTTATACTATATCTGTCTTGTTTTCTTCTAATACATATTTCTTGATAGCAACCATTTTAGATTTAATGGGGTTTCATTTGAACTGCCAACAGCTGTTGCATTTTGGCTGATCACTTAACAAGACCCGCTATTTACAGGAGCTAATCCTTTGAGTAGGAACGTAGGTAAAGAGTGCCATCCAGAGACATGCAGAGCTCCAGGCAAACAGAGAGGAACCTGCACGCTGCGAGTCACAGCACTGGTGGGCTTCCTCCCCCGTTATGGGCAATCTGATGTAATCTGGATTAGGGTTTTGCTTTAAAGACCAAACACAAGCAACATCTCTGTGTCACAGGGGATCAGAGTGCCTGGATGCTCAGCAGTACCTCGCACTTCTACAGCGCTCCCTTCCATGCGACGGCTGAACTCTTATCTGGAGAAGAGAAACGGTGGTGATTTTTGTGGTTTTAAAGCACCACGACCATATTCCACACAGATGAATGAAAACATGTTTTGAAAACCAGTGAGAAAAGCTGCTGCTGAAAGACAACGTTTCCGAAGATGATAAATAATGGGAAAAGCACAACAGAGAAATTCAGTGCTGAAATGCATCCACATAACTCTCCATGAATCTCTGAATTTCCACAAAATTCAGCTGAAACCAAATCAAGGAATTGCAGTCAAGCCCTTCTAAAAAATGAGCTTGAGAAGCCCAGAGTGACTGCAGAGAGGAATCACATACACAGGGCAGAGATAGCAGATTCATCATTTCAGGAGCCAAGATGAATTCTTAAAAATATAATCTTATTCATTGGGTTTCTGAACTAAAGGAAATAAAATCACAGAGGTCACATCCTAGGACCATTCCAAATGCAGCGCTATCTCTACAGCATAGATTTAGACAAAACAGCAATTTTCTTCCAGGAAACTGTATTACACCCAAAGACAAATAAGCTACTGATTGAGTCAGAGAAGACATCTTCAAATCCACACTGCTTATACTGTTGCCTGATAACTGCAGCAGCAGCTACAGCAATATTCCACTTACTTATGTCTTGCCTCACTATAAAGACTTAGAGTTGCCAGAACCACTAAATCCTTTAACCGTGAAAGTGATAAATATTGCAATTATTCTCAATTTCCCCAAATGATAAAAGTTTTAGTATATAAATAAAACTTGAGCAAGGGACCTTTTCCCACACACGGAACAGCTCAGGGCAAAACATCACAAGGGAGGCAGGAAGGATTCTCCTGAATGCATTCTCAGAGTGAAATTTGGAGGACAGCCCAAAACTACCCTGCCTGGTTGGCCAATACAAGATGATACATTAAGTGGCCATTGCCAAAGGAACTTGGAGAAACAGTTCACCGGAGCACAATGCATCCTCTCCCATCCTCTATCCTGCACTTCAGTGCTAGAAAAAGACTTTGACCTGCTGTTTGAATGAGGTTACACGAGTTATTGTGCCCTTTTCAGCCACTTACTTCTGGCACCACACCACAGGACTCTAGATTAAGTATACTTATTTTTTCTGTAGAACATCGTTAGTGAAAATGCTCTGGTTTGGAAAATTGCATTTTGCTATACTTCCATGGAGAGTGCTGGTCTTCCAAGTAATTGAGAACTGACTATTTTGAGGATTGTAAACTTCACCAAAGCTTGTGGTAGGCAGTGAATTTAAAATTAACTTATTAGCCCACTAAGTGACTCAAATTCTACAATAAATGGACTAACAAAATAAAAAGGAAATGCCGCAGAGCTTTTTCGCAGAGAGCTGCTTTTTCTCACTATCTCAGTAGAGTCTTGTTGCAGAGACTGCAAATTTCCCAGTGAAATTTCTCATCGCCAATACACAGCAGGCAAGTATTGTTTAGCAGCCGCCCAATAGATGACTGGCATTTACATTTCAGCTGTCATTGGCAATGACAAAGTAGCTTCTATGTTTTAGTAGCTTAACAGTTTGAAAGGCTGTAATTTATATGTGATAATAGGAAAAGTTGTTGTTGTAATATCAAAAAAAAATATTACCCTCTAGAAGGTCCTATAATTTGATATCTACCAATTCACAGATAAAGCAAAAGATAGGATTAAAATATAAAAAATAATTAAGCAGTAGGATATTTTTTCAGCTGCCCATGGATCAGTAAAGAATGGCCTGTACTATAAGTAAGTTAAAATAGTCTTAATCAGTAGGAATGTTTACTTTTCCTATAATGTTTATTAATAAACATCTCATTATTTTGCCTACTTTGATTGGAGGTTTGCAATGTCAATAAAGTTCCTCGTAGCCACACTCTGAGCATAAGATGAATGTAATTCCTTGGTGAAAGGGAAAGTAAACTCCACGGTCCATGTTCCAAGAGGGCCACGAGCTCCTTCCTGAGTGCATGGCTCTTCCCACAGGAGCCTCCAAAGCAGCACCAGGACACCTGCAGCCAGCAGCTCTGTGGCTGGGCAGAACCATCGCACCCACTGAGCTCCAGGGACGAGAAGTGGGAAAGGAAGTTACTGCAGCTGAGCCATCCAGGAATCCCGTTGACCTGCGTTGTGTCACAGCGGAATGAGCTGTGATCCCAGGGAGCAGGAGGCTGCTTTCCCCCTGGGAAGCACCAGGATAGCACCCCAGAGGCACTGTGTGCTGGGGGTGCTGAGCGTGGAGTCGGGTGTTGGCCACCCACAGGCATCACCAGTTCCATATGGACTCACTGGTACAACATCTCAGGCAAAACAGCCCTAGCCAGCTTGTCATTTAGTGTACATGACATCACATCACATTGTGCCAAACAAATTGATTGATTGATTGTTCAGAACATTCAAAACAAGCTTTCCATTTCTCAGCTGTTCCCACCTTACCAAATCAATCAAAAGAAGTGTGATTATATTGTATATTAAGCACATCAAATGTTTGCTATAAGATTTCCTTCTTCTTCTTCCTTTTTTTTTTTTTCCTTAAAAATCAGGAGCAAATGAGGTAATAAAATTCTTAAAACATAACAAAAGACTTCGATAAAGGAGGGCTAAGAATGGATATGTTGCCACTTTACTTCGGCTCACTTTGCAAACACAACTGTCCCAACCCCAGTATGCTTTTGTTCCCACTGTGGAGCAAATGCAGAATATGTCACCTGGATTCCTGTGGAGGGACAGCAAAGCAGTGGATGTGGGCCATGCCCACACTTGGTGCCCTCCAGCTCTCACCTGTGGCTCAGCCCACAGGACCAGACCAGGCTAAAACTGAAGACTGAGGTTAAATTCATGAAATATGTATAGTGGGGACAAAAGTGTTCTCAGCACCACGGCTTCAGTCATTCCATTCCTCCTACTGCACCGCTCACCTCAGGACTGCACACCAAGCTGAAGTGGAATTTAGTGGCATGGACTTGATTTCACGTATTTCTCTCCAAAAACAAATGCCGCTCTGACAAAGATTTTGTGCATTTTTCTTGCAATCAAACATTTTCAAAACCTGGAAGTGGCCAAATAGGAAATCTAAGTATTTTTACTACTCTATGATCATTCTTTTTACAGTCTATAGGGCCTCTCCCCTATTTTCCTTGCAAGATAAGTAATTTTTAGGGGTATCATACAGAAGGACCTCTTTTGTGATTTTAGAGTTTGCACTAGTATTTCTCTCTTTACATACACCTTAAGTAACAACTGTTTGTGTTCACAGAATCATAGAATGGGTTGGGTTGGAAGGGACCCTAAAGATCATCTCATTCCAACCATGGCAGCAACACCTTCCACTAGACCAGATCACTCAGAGCCCCGTCCAACCTGACCTTGAACATTGCCAGGGATGGGGCATCCACAGTTTTTCTGGAAAACCTGTTCCAGTGCCTCACCACCCCAATTTCTTCCTAATTTCTCATCTAAAGCTACTCTGTTTCAGTTTGAAGTCTTCCCCCTTGTCCTGTCATCACTCAAGATGTACAAGGTGATTGATCTGATCCATCTAATTGGTTTTGTACCTTTGCTCTGCCACAGCAATTTAGGGCTCCCAGGATGACAAAGTATTTCTGCATTCCATATAACTTCAATACCATCCAAGCGACTGAACATTTTAAATGTGTCTATTTGAGGTTCAGATTCTACAAACTTTTAGGTGATTAAAACTTAATTTCCAAATGTTTGCAGGATTTAAACAAAGACAACTTGAACTAAATTTTCCAACCAAATGAATAGAGGTAGAAGTACTTTCATGGTGGTTATCCAGCTTTGCCCAATTTGCCTCAGTGAACAGCAACAGTGTAACAAGTAGGCAAGAAGTCTGCCACCAATTTAATGTATATATTTTCCTGTCCTAAATAAATGCAAAAGGATTTTCCATGGGTTTCCGTGCATCTTCAGAACCATTAATGTATTGAAAAAAACCAAGACCCTCAAACTGAATTAATCATGAACAAAAGCAGCAGTGGCTGTAGTGAGCTGAGGCGTTCCATGGCCTTTGTTTAAGAAATTGTATTCAAGTCACAGTCTTGTTTCTATCTGTATCTTGTCATACAAATTACTCTTTGACAGAGAGCTGATATCTCATCAAAAACTATTATAAAATCATAATTACTACTTCTGGATCATTAATCCGAAATAGCAATATGTTTCTGCATAAATGGAAGTGAGTGAGGAAATTCTGCCAGTCTCCAGCCCCTCAGATGTACTATAAAACTGTTAATTAACAGACCAGAGATGTAGATAAAGTCTATGTAGTTTTGTCATCTCCACGAGAAAAGGAAGACTTGGGGCTGGATTGTAATTGTGGCCATGTTGCCACTTCCCTGGAAATTTCTCAGAGCACAAGATATCCCGCAGCATCTTTCCATGGCCGGTACATGGATCCATTCCATGATCAACTGTCCCCTCCTGGCCTCACTCTGGCTCACTCTGAGATGGGAATCTGGGCAGGACCTTCCCTCCCCACTGCACTGCCTTGCTATCACTGGGATGCTCAATTTCCCAGGAATATGTTTGTACCTAAATGCTTAGCAAGGAAGATTAAACACAATTTTCTCCCTCCAATCCACTTGGAAGTTACTTTTCCTTTTTCTTTTTTCCTTACTTTTTCTTTTTTACATCTTGCTCTCCTCCAGTAGCTCCCTACCATGCCATGACTAAAAGTTATGTACAGAAACCAGATGTAATTAGTCTTGCCCACGAGTTAATTTCTGTCAAATGCAGCCATAACATCTTACAGTTGTGCTGCTGTAGATTAGCATACACCTTAAAAAGGCCTCTGATGAAACAGCACATGATGAGACAACTCTTGGTAATTATAATGTAGAAAGGAGTAAGAGAAAAAATTGGGAATACTGTAGCCAGGAGATCAGAGGTGAAGATATTTTGCAACTGTTATTCATCTTTCCAGATCAAAGAAAGCTTTACATGTGAAAGAACTGCAAAATTTGACCCCGAAGAGAGGAACGATACATTCAGTTTAGAAAATAAACGGAAGCTGTAATGCTGTTACCAGAGTCCTCAATTAGGAGTGTTTTTTTCACTCTCTGGAAAAGTTGCTGTTTTGCTCTCACTACTGAATTGTCTACAAACACCTCCACTGTATATCTTCTCATTTGATATATAAGGAAAATTGCCAGCAGATGCTCAGACCCTGGGCAGCCACTATTAGCTGATATCAGAGCTCTAAAACTATGAAAACAAGTGAAATTCTGCAGAAGCCACATGAGCTAGTCTTGGAATTACTGGTAAATATTATTTAGAAGTAATGTTGATTTCACCAAGACCGGGTTCCAAATAGTGCAGAAAAAAGGATATTTCAATGCAGATGTGTAGAGGAAATGTAATTAACTTGTTGGGCTATCCCACAGAAACAAAGTGAGATTACACAAACAACAGTTACAGCTTTCAAATTATAAATCATATTTCATGTAATCAAGTATTGATTACTTAGGACTTATGAGGAAAAACTGTTACCTTGTTTTTCCTATGAGAAAATATAACAATGTTTTAGACTTTAATTCCCCCAGTGCAATACAGCATCAGGAACAGAGGACAGAAAAATGAATGGTGTAATCCTACCCCCCCGCCTCAGTTAAAATCCTGGGTTTGCTCTCCCAATTACTAGCATAAAAACCATAATATTTCATCCTAGATTGTTCCTTACTGTTCTGATAAAAATAGAGTTCTATTGTAACACAAATATTGAATCCCTGGAAGTAATTTATTACAGTGCTATGAGTAGGTAAAAACAAGCAGGGGGGGAAGGCTCGTTTCAGACCCACCGACTCCATGAGATCAACTACCACTGATTTCACTGGGTTTTACCTCCAAAATTAATATCCAAGGGCTCAGAGCAAAACTTCCAGTGAGTTCAATGAGGCCAAGAAATCACATCCCTAATCCAGTTTGAACCAAAGCACACAAGTGAAATACAGAAGTAAGCCCAAAACTTATTTTTCAAAACCGTTCTCTGTGGTTTTGTTTGGCTTTGGTTGTGGGGTTTGGTTGGTTGGTTTTAATTCAACTCCTGAAAGTTCAGGGCGAGACTGAGAGTGCTACTGGCCAGAAGTGCTGAACTGGGCTTTGTCAGAAGTCGTGGAACCAGCTACTCAGAGAGGCAGAGGCTCAGGCAGAGCAGCACTCGGCCATCCAGGGCCAGGCTGAGCAGGGCATCCCAGTGCTCTCATCTATTCTCCTAATTAAAACAGGGCCAGGAAATGAGCTCAGGCACTGCCAGCTGCTCAGACATTTGCCCAACAGTTTGCTCGCTCCCCAGCCCCTTCCTGCCTCGTGCCAAGTCACAACTTCCCAGACAGCGAGGGCTCAATCCCAAGAACAGCTGTGCCAGGGACCATTCCCAGCCCGCAGTGGGGACAGCAGCTACAGGGACACCAGAGGAGGTGCAGGGCAACAGCTCTGCGGAAGCCACATATATATTTCAGAAATAATCCTGCCCTATTTTGTCCCATCTTGACTTTATCTGTTCCCTTTTCTTTAACTGAAGATGGTCCAACACACTGTTCCTTTTGGTATATCCCATCGTAAAAGGGTTGGGGTTTCTCTTTCTGTATTTCACCTGAGTTTCCAGTTTCTCTACATTTAAACAAAGCTTTACTGGTTTGCTAAGTGTTTACAACTCCTACTGCAGCTACCAAATGCCTTTGTTCTGCTTTCCTTTTGTCTCTTGCTTGTGAGGGTTCTGCTCCTTGTACAACTCCTTGCAGTGTAAACTCTACAGTCCCTTAAAGCTACTGCAGCTCAATGAATATGGATGTTTTGGAAAGCTAATTACTGTGTATGTAACGAGTTAATTATTTAAAGACACAGAAAATGGATAATTCACAAAAGACCAAGAATTAGAAAACTAATACAGGAAAAATATATGTAAATGCTACCCCATTATGAGAGGCAAAAATACGGATACGTACGTCAGCACACAGTCTGCCAAAAAAGAGATTATGACATTGAAATGTATTTTAAAAAGTCTATTACTTCTTCTCATCTGAGCAATTTTGCATCAAAAACATTACCCACATTCTGAGTCATGTCTGTCAGGAAAAAAATATATATAAGAAAGCAAGATCAAAACAAGAACAAAACTGAACTTGAAGAAGGAGAAAACCTAAATTGTCTTCACAAAAATCCAACAAAGAATCAGCAAACTGTCTGCAAAATCAGTGATCAGACTCCAGCCAAGGTACGAGGCAGACAGGCTGGAGAGACAGCATCAGCAGGGCCTACTCATACACTTTTAATGAGGAACCTGGTGCAGATAATTGCCTAAAGTAAAACAAGCGATGCATTCCAAGAGGGAGATGTTTCACAAGGAAATCTTCATCCAGTTCTTGCCTTTCCTACCTGACTCCCTAGATTCTCTAAAGATGCAGAAGATGGACCATACTCTATATTAATTATACAAAAGCAGCTTCTTCTGAAGGATTTCAAAGCACCTTGTCAAACATTTCATTATGTCCTGCAATCAGTCTCACTTCAAAAAGGTACCTTTTTACACGAGTTTTTCAGAAAGAAGAGGTTCCAGTGCCCTAAGACTGCCCAGCAATAGAATTGTGAAACTGAGTAACTTCTCAGAAGGCAGAGGATGGGCAGGAGCCATCCCCAAACCACTGTCTGCACTGGAAGGGGAGAGTTGTCCAACGTATCCCTCTGGGAAGGCGTCCCACCAGCCCTCAGTGACCACCAGTCCCTGGTGGAAAGAATTATCTTACCCAAACGGTGTGTATTTTGGCAAACAGGATCCTTCCATGGACAAGCAAGGGGGATTAAGGAGGAGATACCAGCCCTGGGGAATGCTGTAGTGGTGCTGCCTTTGGCACACTAGTGGTTCAGTACTCATAGCCATGCCATGAAAAGCACTGGGAAAACCTCAAAGGGATTGGGAAAAAGCTGCAAGAATGTCTAGAGACCTGAAAAATATGCTTTGCACACACCAAGTAGGATTCAATCTGTCCATTTTGTTAAAACATATTAAGTCAGAAAGCAGTTGAGTACAGGTAAGTAAATTATGAGGCCATTTAAGTTAATAGATAAAGTGTGGGAAAAAAACACCCACACCAAAAGCTGACACTAGGAATGAATTATTTTTTTTAATACAATTAATTAGCTCTCAGAATAGATTTATGGAAAACTGAAGAATTTGCCAACAGCCAACACCTTTAATGTGAGGCCATGCCAAAAAGAGACAGAGAGTAGCAGTCATCTATTAAGACCAGTAATCAGTAAAGGCCAGCTTAATGATCATTATGATTTGGCGTGACCTCAAAGCCAACAAACCCCTGGGAAGCACATGGACTTCCTTGCAGATGCTTCACAATCATGAAAATGTTAACGTAATTTAGTCACTTGGTCAAACCTTCTTGCTTTTTCCAAAGTAGCATACCTCAAAAAGGTATGGAAAGATATCAGGATAAACTTCATATTTAGTGAAAGGGTAAAAATTCCTGCATGATTTTTGTATTTCTTTTCACAATAATTTCTTTTTGTTTAAAATAAAATAAAATAAATCAATAAATAGATTGGTCATTTTTATTAGTCACAGTTTTCAGCTTTCAGACTCATCATGAAAAGAAATAACTTCTTAGTTTCCATTGAAACCATTATCTGCATAATCTATGAATAGGAAAGCTTGGTGAGAATGAAGGGACTAGAGTTTTCAGTCAAATCCAGAGGGTTTGGATCTGAAAATCATGGTCTGCACCTGCCCCTGTCTAACCATCTGGGCAGGGCAGGGGCAGGTCAAGGGACAGGAGCACTCCTTGTCCTCTCTTTTTTCTTGGGTGGGGGTTTGGTTTTGTTTGTTTAAAAGGCAAGGCTTGCTGGATTTTCTAAAAGCAGTTTCACACTTGCCAGCAGCGCAGGGCAGAACCTTCAGTGCACAGTGGTAGCAAAAGCCCCCTTGGCTGACACCAGAGAGTGGAGGGAAGCGCTGCCAGCACGAGCAGCCCCACGGAAAGGGAGAACGACGGTCCCCATCAGGTGAATAACTCCCCTGGGCAACCAGAGAGGTATGCAAGGGGCTCACAGGTACAATAACCAGGACATTAAAGGCACAGGATAAAGAAGAAAACGTGAAACGAGTTACAATATAGGTAAACATGGAACATACCCACATTTTGCTATGCCATAATTTCCCTGAATAACAATGTAAAAATAATATAAGGATTACCTAACGAAAGCTACTTTAAAGTTTATGCTATTTTGGGCTCTCCAAATTTGCTACTCTAAAGGAGGTGAACTGCTGATAATTAAACACTTTATTCAGGGCTTTGACAAAAAGTTATATACAACATTTCAATTTCACATTATCTTGTCCATGTGGCAATATTAAACTTCTATGCTGCAGGGATGTCATGAGCACATTTATATTCTGTCTGCTTTAATTTTGGTTAATATGATAATCCAGAAGTCAATTTTCTTTGAAATAAAATATAGGTGCTAAAAATCTAAGATGATTGCAAAGAAATATCCTAAACCAAGCCACATGAAACCATTTAAATGCTTTCTTTCTGATTTCCATTTCTGACCAAATTTATTTAGAAATTATCTTGAGAAGAAGGAATAATTGTAGGTTTCCTGATTTATTTGTATTGCTGTCAAATACACAGCACACAGATATTGCCTGGGAACTTCAGTGTGGAAGATTGTAATGTAAGTATTCACCTTGAGCACTTGGGAACTTTGTCTCAGGGGACAAAAATCACTTCCCTTCAAAGCGCAGGATTTTGTAGGTTTTTTTCCTCAAGAAATGGTCATAAACTATCTTCAATATGTGGCAGCAGCAGCAAAACAACGGGCTGTTGGTATGGAATACCTGGGTACAGCTCTCATGAGGGAGGAAAGAATTCAGCCAGCCACTGAACTTCCCTGCTGATATTTCTTGGAGTTTTAATTCATTGTTTTGTAAGGAAAGTATCTTCTGCACACATCTTTTACTGTGAGAAGAGCCAGAGGGGATCCCTGCAAGGCCTGCTGAAGGGGGAGGCAAAAGGGATACATGGACAATCCCCGTACTCTGCATTTGTTTTGGCCTGATCTGAATGAAACATGGCAGGAAGATGGAAAACCTCACACGGCTACTTAAAAATAAACTAAAGATGACAATGATGTTGTCTGAGAATAATAAAACTGTTATTGCTGGGAGATACTGTATAATAAAGTCTGACAGCTTTCATTCACATTGTTTTATGTTTGTAAAATGCCCATTGCCTGTAGGCTCTTGGGCTGCATACTGTCTGAGAAGACTCTGGCTTCAAAATGATACAGGGATTCCATCTTAGGGCTCCTCCATGACAAGGAATTTTTGGTCAAATGATCAGTAAAAAAAAAAGAAAAAAAAAGGATAAAAAAGGAGCTCATTCTACACAGAAGAACAAATTAAAATTAAATAAATGCAGTGAAGACTAACTCTAGCCTTGAACAGAATACTTGGATTCCTTGTATTCCCAGACCTTATTTTTACATGAAAGAACATTAGTCTTAAATAAATAAAGGGGAAAAATATTTTTAAAATGTTGCTGCAAAATACAGCAGCAGAGTTCTGCAGCAGGAAAATGATGGTCACATCAGTCTTTGCAGCAGTGCTGGGACTTTCCACTCTGCTCTTTATATTACATCCTCAGGCAATGTTTTCTGCAATTGACACTGGAAGACCTGAGTATTCTTCCTCAGGTGACAAAGATGAGAATTTAATTTCTTAGTCTTTTCCTCAGCCTTTCCAAACAACAAAAAACAAAACAGCACTTCACCTTCTGTGCTCAATTCAAAAGCATGTTTGAGGTTCCACTAGATTTGAAGATTACAAAAGAAAGGACATAATAATCTGCCTACGTAATCCGTGGGCACCAAGTACAGGTTGGGCGCCATGAAGTGATAATAACTCTCTAGTAGGAATATTTTATGGCTTCTCTTTTCCATTAGGACAAAATGCAGTACTACCCTACTTTTAGGCAGAGCCAGACTTGATATCTACCTTGAGAAATTAAGAGCAAGTTCACAAAGCTAGGCAGTGACTAATTTCATTGTAGGAAAAAAAGGGAATTACTAAGCACTGGGAGACAGAAATATCCTTCTTACGTCAACGGATTTATCAGCCCAGGCCACAGCACACCTGATCTTTACACAAGTACCCAACAAAAGTTCCTAAGAAAAACCTCTGAAAAGAACAGTTCCCACACTCAGGGGGAACCTGAGATGTGATCCCTACCTGTTTCCCTGGGAACTCGGAGGAAGACAAACCCAGAGCTGCCATCCCATGTGTCTGCACGTTGGCTCAGCACAAGGATGAGCACATCCTGATGCTACACCCCCACCAGGACAAGCCAACAGCAGTCTCTTTCCATGGAACAGAATTTATCTGCACCTGGAGAGGGAAGTGCCCCATTCCAGACAGCAGACTCACTGAAGGCACCACTGTTTCTAGGAATACTTACGGGTTTAATGTTTAGGTTTATGCGGTACCTTTTCATGACAGTTTTGGGTATCTGGCTCATTTTAAAGGTTTCTTTTCTCCCAGGACACTTCACATCTCAATTCCTACCAACCAACAGAGATCTTTTATGTCACTTCCCAGGGCAAACTCACTCAACCCCGTGACTAGACTGATCTAGAGAAACACTGATTATGTGGGCAAAACTCCCTGAAATCAATGGGAAGTACTGTTTACAAAAAGGAAAAGGCACCACATCTTAAGACTTGAGCAGATGTAATCTTCCCTTTTCCCAGCGCTGGGCTGCTGACTGACAACGCAGGATTCCTCATCTTCCCTAACAACATCCAACAGAGTGAAAGAGTAAATTTCCTGATTTTCCCTTTTAATTTGTAGTCTCCAGTCTAACCTCACTGACCCCCATTAAAACACCAATAAAGACAATCGCTCCTGTGGTCATTATCAGAAATCATTATTTGTATTCAAGCTTCTTAAGGATCTCTAGATTTTGCTTTGTGCCATGAAACCACTACTGGAGAGAGGAGTTGGATACATTGAAAAATAAAAATAATCAGTGGGATTTTTCCCTTTGCACAGTAACTAATGCTAACCTGTCTCAGAAAATTTAGAAAAGGTAACCTGCTTTCTAAATACAGGAAAGAAAAGATACTTGAAAGAGATTAAAATCTTTTTGGTATCAGACACAAAAATGACTAACAAGCATTTTGCTTTCCAGCTGAGATTTAAAATTGATGCACAGCTCCTTATGAACCCAGGTAGTCACACTAATTTAAAATTCATCTCTCCACGAGCACCAGAATCCATTACCCTGAGTGCGCAGAGTAGAGGAAGCAGGAGTCTAACCAATTTGTCAAAATAATTTTCAAGTTTAATTTTTTCATGTTTTATAATAATCACAGCCATTTCAAGCAGTGTGATAAACCTGCACATGTGTAAATCTCTGATTCCAAAGAGTAAAGCACAATAGGTTGCAAATATTAAACTTCCTACAGTTAAGAACACTTTAAAATGTTTGCACAGCTGTATTTTTAAAAGTCTCTAGAACATGTCTGTTTTGGAGTACCTGAAAAGGGTCTGGAGATTGAGATCTGTGTACTTTGGCAAAGCTTTATCACAGCATTTCCAAGGTTTTGCCCTCTTTTTCCAGCATGAGGGTTGCCATGGTCAGTACATGGAACATGAGAGCAGGGACCCATCACTCCTGTGCTCCCCAATCTGCCACCTCCACCCACAGGCAGAAAAAGGAGAAGAATCCTGATGTGCCTGAGAGCTGGCTGGGAGCACAGGCTGAGAGGCAACGTTGTGATGCAAAGAGACACTTCAGTGGCCGCTAATGGCATGTTAGCTATGCTGTAATACATAATGAAACTAAATTAAGTACAGGCAAACTTAATTCCAGCATGTATGAGCTTATTAATGTTTGACTTGGAAACTGTAGGAGCGTGATGAGTACATGTGGGAGCAAAAGGAACAGAAAAAGAGCAGAATAGAAAGGAAGGATATAATTATTATTTGGTAATTCTTAGATCAGCTTGAAAGTTGCTAAGCACAGTGAGAACACAGTGCAAGTGACAATTTCTGTATAAGCATTTAAAAATCTCAAAACGTATCACAAGGAAAGACATAAGAGGCAAAGCACTTAATTCAAAGCCCTCCCTTCTATGTCAGTGGCAAAGGAGTACTTTGATTTGTTTTATGGGCAATAAATAACAAACCCCTAGAAGATGCAGCAGGACTGACAAGACTGTGCAGTCCTCACTGGGCAGCACAAACAGCTCGTGAAACGCACTGGCTCGTTGCCTCCTGAGCTCCTCTGCCTTGCAGTGTTCTCCTACACCTGAGCATACTTGGCTGGAAGAGGAAAGGATGAAATTATAAATCATAGCTGGAAATATAACGAGTTTGGCACATCCTACATATTAATTCATGCAGAGCGTTCACAGAACTATTTGAGCACTTAAAGAAATGAGCAATCAGCATCTGAAAATTAATATTTCTTTTGCTGCAGAACATAAAGTGCTGCTTTCCAAAGGCAATGAGTGTGGAAGGGGCACGAGGCATGAAGAACATCAAGTCTCCTGCCTTACATGAAAGGGCCCCTCTGACTGCAGGTCACCATTACCCACAACAGCAACCAGAAAGCAAACCCAAGGGTAACATTTGATGATCCCGATCATGTCTCCACAGAAAAGGGGATTATTGCTGCCAAAGCTGAAGGGTTCCGAACTGCACCTCCCTCTCCTGCTCTTCACTCTATTCCATGACTTAGGTGTTCTTGACAAAGCATTGAAGGTGAGTCTCCTACGATCTTGAAAGGTAAATATACTTCCCTGGGCACTACAGCAGATTAAGTACCATCATATTTTATTAGAGTTAACCGCAGACCCACAGACGGAGCTGAGAATGTGTTTTACCTTGCAATGTAATATTCAGTGATGTTATGTTACCAAACACTGAGCAAACTGACAGATACATCTGTTAGAAGTATAATTACATGGGATAACTTTTATTGCTGTCCCTCTCTGTTAAACAAAACAATGGATTTTCATTCAGAGGGGCACCTTGGAAGATTAATGGTAGTAATGAAGCATGAAATATTTCCTTCCTAGCGTGGTTAATCTGAAACAGAGGAAACAATCATTTCACCCTGGAGGGATAATCCTTTGAGGAGAATTTTCAGTGAAATAATGTATTGTTGTATCTCATCCCACATACGTCAACAAAGAAACTATCAGTGTTGTGCTTATTGCAATAAAGGCCAATAAGAACAAAAAAAGGAAATGCAATCAGCAGAGCCTAAATACAGATACACGGAGCTATCAGCAGGAGGAAAAAGGTATCAGCAGGGAAAGCAGGAAAACAGTGGCAAGAAGCAACAGTGTAAAGAGCAAAGGAGGACAGAGACAAGAAATTCAGCTACAGGGAGAGAAGATGGGAGGAATTGTTCAGATAAAAACAATGAGGAGAAGATATTTCGAGGCAGTTTTTTAGGTTAGCCATGGGAAGCGTCTGTGAGAACCCCATGGCCATAGGGGCAGGCGCTGTGGCTGGGCAGGGCAAAGTGGCACCACCGGGCACACCACGGGCTTCCAAAACGGGCCCCTCTCACTGCCTGGACTTGGGCAGTGCTGCCCTCGAGTCCTGCCCAGCCCCTGTGACAGCTCCTGATGGCACAGCACCTTAACAGGGGCTCCCTCCCCAGTGGGCCGAGGCACTGCTGACTTCAGAGCTGGGCAGCCACACACATCTGAGACAATCTATGCCCTGAGTGGGCTCTCCCAACTAACACGCACACACAAGTACACACAGACATGTGGATAGACAAGAAAAACAACACTTTTAAAGTATTTTTTTTTCAGTAAAGCTTTTTCAAGCAAACACTGGTATCCATGAAAAAAAATATCCCTTCATAACAACTTATTAGAATCATCCCCTCAGATTCTTACTAATGCTCCATCTTCAAAGAACACTCACAAGCCTTTCATTTTTGGCAGATAAGCCATTTGATCAATATCTTCAACACTAATCAAGGCCAAGAGCAATTTCATTTCTATCCTTTCCCTAAACTGAGCTGGAATCCAGGCAAGTGCATCACTTGCTTACTTTGCTTATGGTAAGCAGATTCAGCTGAAGGAGACAGAAGCTTTCAGTGGTAACTAATGCTGTTCAACTGATAATACTTTATATTTATCTCACATAAACATCTGTACAGCAGGAAATGTTAAATTTTCTCTAGGAAAAAAAAGGCCCCATTAAATAACTATATTTCTAGATTCTCTTTTTAATATTTAAGTGCCTTTTTATTACTTGAACTGATGACTGCTGTTGTCCTGACAATTTTTTATTCTGCTAGATGTTTTATGCCCACAATATTCTCAGCATGAAGCCCTAATTAGAATCAGAAAACTGGTCTATTCTCATGGTTTTCTTCCTGTCTGTATTTATATCAGGAAATTTCTTTCCATTAGAAAGAGCACCCTCTCTCTTGCTGGATAGCTGGGTGAGCGTTGGGACTGTCAACATCACACTGTCAGTGTCACCGAGAGCAAGTGACTTCCCACAGCCTGGAGAGCAGAGGCTGTCTCTCCTGAGCTACAGATGAAACACTCCTTAGAGTTCTGCCAGCAGCCTGTTCTTCTGTGATGTCCTGTTTGTTCAAATCCTGCACCACTGACGATTGCTACTGGCCCAGCGCAGGCCCAGCCTGAGGAAGCAGCATAGCTGCAGTCACCAGCTCTTCCTTGGCAGCAGCTTTCATGTAGCTCTAATTGGACAGCTTCTGTAGCAAGAAGTAACTCAGTTTACCCATCAGGCTGGTCTTAGGTCTCACTTACAGCCTTGTCTCCGTGCGGCTGCGGCCACAAGCGCATCTCCGGGAGGGTGTTCTCTCCAGCACCCTCTCCTATTTTTGTGTCACACAGCAGTCAGTACTTTGTTGCTGCCAGAAAAAGAATAAGGGATGAAGTGGAGGGAATATCACAATGACTGTAAAAATGCGCTGCCATACTTCACTTCACTGGAGGAAAATGAAGTTTGACTACTGCAAGCTCTGTAGCAATCCCACAGACTTGCCTTTGGCTTTGAGAAGGCCGTTTTGGCTTTATCCCTCTGCAGTAGATACTTTTAAACCTGTCACACAGTCTGGTTTGGGCTTTTTACCTGTTGTTTTTTCCCCTGATACTACAACATAAAACACACAGAAGAAGAAGTTTCCTTTCCCAAACATCTCCAGAGCTAAAAGGAGCTCACCAAGTGCTGTCTGCTGTGCAAACAAATATTTAAAACAATTTTATAGGGCCTCTTATTTACCCAGCTATAACAGCTTCTTTGTTAGAGGATGGCACTATAATTATCTGCTTTTATCATTAATAGCTTGAGTCAGTGGTTAATGCAGAGGTGACAAATCTCTGAAATGCCTGACAGTTTATGGCTTTTAGCACTAAGGAATGTCTTTTTTATTTCCTATCCCCTGTGTGTGTCATATTTCCTTTGCATGTCTTCTGCTCTCTTACATACACATGCCCATTCATAATTAAACACTGCTGATCACAATTTATTCCCACAAAACCAACTACCAAGTCTCTGTTGTTTAGTGTTAGTGCATATCTGGAAAGTGGTGGAACAAGAGGAAAATTTCTAACTGAGGCTGTACCAGAGTAATACCTTCAGTCCTCTATGTCCACTTTGAAGCATCAGCCAGCAATTAAAGGGAAAGCACACATCTTCATTTTGCCAGCCTTTGGAAGGACAGGGGGAACTGCCAGGACCCTCAACTACACTCCAAAAACAAATCAGAAATATTTCAGGCCAAAAGCTGGGAAATGCTCTGCTTTCCCTAAAAACTCAAGCCCTCCTGTTTCACTTGCATCATGTCACAGATGTACAGGCACATAGACCAAAGATCTCTGTCCCAAAGCAGTGCTGTCTGTCCCTAACCAGAGTGCTGCAAGGACAGGCGCTGTCCTGGGAGGGGCTGGGCTGTGAACAGCAGGGTCAGAATAAAGACTATCCTGCCAGCATTAGGCTGTAGTTCTTCTCCAGGCAATCCAGCCAGCTGGGGACACCGTTACATGCACACAGAGCATGTCACTACATTGCAGAAGATTCCACCTATGTATGAGCACAATTTTTCCCACACAATAAGGTTCAGTTCCTCACCCTCCTCCTCCCGTGCTCACAAACACACACACACCCCCCATCTGAAATGAAATGTAACCCCTCATGTTGTAAGAAGTGGGTCGCTTTTGGAAGCAACGAGTAGCAACTGTTAAAACAAAATAAACTCCATTTCAAATCCACTGTGAAGCAAAGGAGCAAAAAAAGAAAGAAGCAGAAATGACCTTATCCATAACTATAGCCATAAGGGTAGTTAGGATTCCTCCTGAGTAAAAAATAGAGAAGAACAACTGGCAAATGTCAGCCTCATTATCCTCAACTCCTTTTAGTAGTGAAACAAAAATTAGCCTTTAGATCTTTTTTCAACAGCCTAGACCATTCTCTGTGTTAGAAAGCTTTCCATTTCTTTTGAATAACTATCAGGTTATGGGAACATCTTTTCTCTTTAGTACTAAAACCACATGTTTCAGCCTTAATGGCTATATGCACACTATATTTGTCTTTCAACAAACGCTTGATGTTAAAATAGTTGGGGCATAATGTTGTGAAATACAGTGAGCAGGAAATAAAAGGGGGGTGAAGCTGAGCAAAAAGAACATTGAGTTCAAAGGTAATTGCTTCTCTGTGATTCATACAGCTTTTCATATTTTCCTTTAGAAATACTAAAATATGGAACATTCCAGCTAGGTAAACGAAATCCTGAAACAATTTCATGTAATGCTCGTGCCACTGTTTAAAGCCAAGATAGTGTTGTTCAATCTTGAGTCCATAGATAGAGAACACAGTTGTCCTTAACCTGACAGATCTCAACGGGAGTTTTCCAAAGGGATAACTTGGTAAGCAGTCAGATCCTAACCTGCTGCAAATTACTGGAGCTGCAGCAAAGTAACAGAACTGTGCCATTTCGTGTGAGCAAGGGCTGTGGCACAACGCAATTTAATCCAGACCTGAACTGCCTTCCCAGCTGGCAGTTCAACACTAAGGCAGTTTTTACAAGACTGAAGCACAGGGCAGTTTCTTATCTTGGCTCTTCTGTCTCTTGCACAGTTTTGGTCATTTATGCTTTGCCATTCTTCAGCAATGCATCTCTCAAGTGCACACCCACCTCCTCTTGAAGACCAGGGCTATAAGTCTACAGTCATTATCCCTCCCAGATATGACTCTACAGTTACTGCTTTCTGGGACAGTGATGGAGCACAGTTAATTTTCCCTATTCGTGACATCATAATTTATCAGAAAAAAGGAAAGACCACCTCTTGGTTTCTCTCAGTGGATTGTTGTGGGGGTTTTCCCCAGTTGTCCTGTAAGTTCTGTTCTCAGTTCAGGATTAGTTGTGCAAATCCTTCTCCACCTCCATTTTTCCACCTTCTTGAACTGAAACACAACTGCATTGGTCTAAATCTTGTTTACCTGCCTGGCATTACTGAACCAGGAGTACAAAGACATTTGTCCCTTACAATTCATGTTCCTCATTTCCCTGGGATCTGGAGATACAAATGTGAAGCTGAGCGTTCCGAGTTTCTCTGCCCTCCAGTTCTCACATCCAGCGTTTCTCTCTGGAAACAGAGATGTAACAACTTCATGTGTCTCCTGAGCCTTGGTACAAATACATTCAGGTTTATCCAGCCATAAAGGCTCTGCTTCAGCTGGTTCACCGACCTCCCCTGGGCACTCTGGGCTGTGGAACTCAATTCCACGTGGATGGGGAAAAGGAGCTTGGAACTGACCTAGAGATTTGTGGCAGCTGACCAGGGAGTAACAGAGAAGAGACAGCATTCTGCCTCCAGTCTCATTCAGGAAAGATCCCTTGGGGTCAATTGCAGGCAGCCAAGGTCATCTCACATTGCCCGTGGCTCCATGGAGAACAGCATGAACAACAAGCATCACCTGAGAATTTCACCACGTGAAGCACAAAGGATCCCACAAGTTAAAGATCAGAATATGAAGGCTAAACAGAACATCCCATAAGGTACACTTAAAAGGTCAAACTTCATACTTGGAAAAATGGGAGCGATACTTACCTGTTTCAGAGGGATGTTCTGAAGGTCAGTGAAGTTCTTTGTGATTCTCTGATGTGCCCTATCAATGCCAAGTATTATTACCTCTAAAGAAAACAATCCCCCAGTGTCTCTTGCCAAAGTATGATTTATAGAACTTGCCAGAGAGTAAACCAAGGAGACAACTCTGCTAGATGCAGAAACAATAGCCTGTAAAAGAAAGGGTGCTGCTGGAACTACCAGCCTGTGGAAATGGCTTCCTGCAGAAAGCAGGACTGTGTCACTGAGCAGCTATCCTGGCTTTACCAGGATGCTAATAAATCTTCCAACACTCTTCTTATGTTCAATAAACATCTATCCTACATCTTGAATGCTTGCTGGAAGCGGGTGCTTTACACAAGATGCTTTTCCACTGGACTTGCAGATACACTGATTATGCCATCTCCCCTCTCCTGACAGCACCCAGGAAATGCCTTGGAGTGTCTTGAACCTCCTCTTCTCATGCCTTTAGTTCAAGGCAGCAGTAGATCACTCCGGTTATCCCCCAGAAGTTTCTTTTAAAATATCATTACAAGAATAGAGGACAACATTTTCCATTTTTGCCTATGAATCCAGGAAATTCAAATGCAAAGTCAGATGAAGAATACAGCTACCCTCCTGAACACTCCATTCCTTAAATATGAGGCTCATCACTATTTCAAGTCACTTACAGCTGATATTCCATCAGAAAACAGACAGATTCAGGATGCATCAAATACACTTTACCTTATAAGATCAGAGAAAGATTCGCAATGATGATATACAGCATTTACAACTGCTAGAAATGAAAAAATCCACAGTAGCCTAACTCATGATGAGAGTCAGTAATAACTCAAATTCAGTGCATGGCAAAGACACTATTAACTTGTGACCCACCAGTAAGCCCACAACTGTGAAATAATGCGTTCAACTTTAAAAAAGGAAAACAAACCCAAAACCCAACAAATCCCACCACAAAAAAAAAAAATTAGACCAAACATGTTGCTTATAAAATGTTTACATCCAGTTTACCAATTTGTGTAGTAATGATACTAAAAGTTTGTTTCTCCTGAATTGCTTTGAGACGCTGAATGCAAAACAAGAATTAGAGGACTTGAAAATGAAGAGTATATAATTGCCACCAAAAAAAAAGAGATGGTATCAGCATATTGCACATACCCAATGAAACCCATATGGCCATGGCTATTTTCAGCTCTCTCTGTAAATTCCATTTTGTCCTTTCTTCTCCATTTACATGTTCATGTTTTCAATTACATCTCCTGTAACTGTTTGTGTTTCATGGCACAAAACTGCAACACACTGATCTGAGAAACGAAGCCAATCAGCAGTTTGTCATCTGAGAGCATCACCGCTCCCAAATGAGGTTAAGCCCAGAAACACTCTAGGGAGGCTGGAAAGGAGGGAGTGGGACATTATGGCTGGGGTTCAAAGGCATAAGAGAGCATGGGGGACACGATGTCACTGCTTTGTGGGATGACACAAAATAGACAGGTTTCCTCTGAAACTTCCTGACCCAAAGTCTCCTAGGTTCCAAAACGAACAAAGAAGAAGCCTGGACTCAGTGGGGTAACCTGAGTACACACCTGACTTAAGGGGCTGTTCAGTGTATTTTAAGAGTTGTGGTATGTCATGACTCTTTTGATATTTATTTTTATGCTTATGTCAGTCTCCTGCTCTGGAAACCATTCTTCCCCCAAACTTGCTTTTAAAGCTCCCTAAAAAAAAAACAAAACAGTGGTTTGCCAGTTTATGAGCTAAAACAATGAGTTTTGTCAAGACTGTAAATAGAAAAACTTGGTTTCTTCATTAAAACTGCACAGGATCATAAAACATTAAGAACAGGGACAGAAGAAACCCCTACAGCAAAAGCTTGCCAATAATGACATTAGGAAGAGCTTAGCCTGCTTCACTCACAGGGCTGGACACAACTCTGCTGTACAACAGGGAGGACTTACCATTCCAGGAAAACCTTGTGGAGAAACACAAAAACAGAACATCGCCTTTTTTGTCCAGAAAATCTGACTCCTGCTGTATGACCAACAGTGACAAACTCCATAAAGAAAAGGGGTTGAAATTAGATCTTCCCAGGCTGCCTGTTCTGATGGAGTTGGATGGAAACTCCTGCTGATGTCTGAGCAGAAAGGGAATCTGGAAATTTATGTCCTCATGTAAACACATGGCAAAATGGAAGAGACACTGCCATGGAGGAAGATGTGGTGCTCTGAAGGCAAATAATAACATTAAATATGATTATATAATATCATTAAATAAAAGAGTAAGTTGTCCCAAGAGCAAGTTTTAATAAGTAAAATCCAAACTGCCAGCAGGTCCTGAACCTTCTCAGATGAAAGAGAACAGAGAGATGGTGTTTGTTTTGCTCATTATCTTTTTCTGAGTTCATAGTACCCACAGCTAATGAGAGGTCAACCTGAAATTTCCTATCAGGCAACCATTTGAAGTCAAAGGCACAAAGAGATTACAGGTAAGGAGACTTGTATGGCTAAAGAGGATGTGAAATTTGAAGTTTTGAAATTAACCAAAGTGTCACGTTCAATTTACATGACTGTGAAAACCCTTTATCTGATGGGCATTGGTGATGGAGCAGAAATCTGCAGACAGGAGAAACTCATCTCTCTCCCTCCTTGTGTCTTTCCTGAAGAAGCTTCCAGCCATGCATGTCTTCTTGGCTTCAAAACCCTCTATGGCTGCAAAGAAAACTATGAAAATTTGACATTTTAACACTAGAACCCAATTTTGTCTCTTTTGGCCCTTGACACCTGATTTTAAATACTTCATGTATCTTAAAACATGTACATTGCCAGCCAGAACATCAAACATTCCTTCCATAAGGAATTCTTTGAGGACACCAAAGTGCAGGAAGTTTAACATTCTAAATGGCTCAGTGCTCCAAGAAGATGTAAAGCTTTTGAGGGCAATTTGTAGCGAATGGCCACGGGCCAAACAAACCGCTGTGCAACAAGTGATTGATGTCTTTGCTGTCGTCCCCTCTTTCTGTGCCAGCCTCCTGCAGCCAATCCTGGCAGCTCCGCTCGAGCGAGCGAGGCTGAGCTGATGGATACCTGCTGGGAATCTGCCTCTTCTCAGCCACCTACTCCTGTGGGCAGCAGCTCCCAGCTCAAATCTGCCCTTGGAGAGCTGAGGCAGCACAGGAATACAGCCACTTAGCTGTCTGCCTTCCTGTCCTCCAAATTATAGGGATACTTAAAAGCGGAACGCGGCTGAACTTTTCCAAGCCAAGGAAATAATGTTTCTTGAGAGCAGTTAGGCACCTAGAGCTCCCAAAAAACCCTACAGAACTCCTGGTCTGAGAGCCCACAGCGGGACATGGGAAAATTAAAATGTAAAAAATAATCAAGCAATGCATTGCTCACTATTGGGACTGAAGGACTATTGCTTCTCAGAGGAACACCTTGAAGTGCCAATATGAGCAAGGGCTTCTTTAAGACCCCGACTGAGAGCCTGGATGGAGGAGATTGGCTGGTGACAGATTCTGTGTCTGCATCCACCCAGCAAAGCCGAGTCTGGGGCACGCAGGATGCCCAGGCCAGTGTCCCCTGGGCAAACGCTGAGGGTCACTTGCTGGATGAAAAGGAGAAATGATGTATTTTAAGAACGCATTAAACTTAATGCTAAAAGACGAATACTGCTAAAATTGCATCAGGATTAGTGACAATACATAGAAAAAAAGAGATTAAGATAAAAGTTTCCATCCCACTTCATCAAGCACAGGTACCATATTCCCCAAATTACCTTTTAAGTGAGCTAACTTCTCAAGAGGAATCATTGATGCTATTACTTTTATAGCACGTGGAGTATATTGCAATTATGTAATGTGTGAAACTCTTGGAAGGAGAGCTCAGGAGAAACAGGATTTCAACCATAAAATGTGGTGAAAGTAACTCTTATAAGGAGATGTAATAATATTTGCCCTAGTTTCCAGATGGAAAATATGCCATAGGTGGGATTCAGAGGGGTCAGGCCTAGCTTTGGGAAACTTCCTTATAAAACAGTTCATTAAAAAAAATTAGCGATAGCCTGAAATTATATTACAAATATTGCATTAGTTACACAGTTCTCAGTAGAACTGAAGAGCTCAGGCCATCTGCTCCCAGAGCCAAGGACAACCACTTTACTTCAGTAGACGTAAATAAAGATGTGCCATAAAGACACAGCCAGTGCATTTTAGTAGATTTGCGGTTAAAAAGTGAAACCTGTTTGTTTCCAAGCATCTGGCTGATGCAGCTTTGTGAATGAAATGAGTGAGATAACAGCATTTACTAATGAGTCCTCACCACTAATTTGATTGTTTGTCCTTTTTGGTATTTATTAACATGATTACCTCTGAAGGGAGAGAAGAAAAATATTTATTTTTTATCTTATCATTTCACATGGGTTGTGCCAAGTGTATCCATTGCCAGTTGTAAAACAGCAGCATATTTACAGCGGCCACAGCTGCTGGAGACTACCCTGGCAAGCTGTTGAAGCTTCTCCTTGAACAGGTCCTGGCTAAACTGTAATATATACATAAAACACACCTCCAGCACACAGCAATTTGGGCTTGGGCTTTTCCTTTTGTATATTAGATTTTGTTTTTATTTAAACACAGCATTTCAAGTCCCTCTACTGATTTTTCACAAAGGTCTGAGAGAAACAAAACATCTATCTGAAAGATAAAGAAAACACTATTTGTTTCTATGGTTATTTTAAATCAGTTTATGCAGGCTTTGACAGGGGTTTATTAAATCAGAAGCCAAAGATTGAAGTGGCCGTTCCAGGAGAATTGAATGAAAGCTAAAATAACTGCAGTCAGAGAAAGGGTCAAAGCCCATGTATTGAATTCATAGCAACTCTCTTCTATTTGTAACAATGATTTTTAAGTTGCTAAACATTGTGAGACTCAAAAGATGCAAATTAAAGGTGCCTGTGGACCCACTATCACCACTGATTTCTGTGGGATGGGGACACCCATCCCTGAGGAGGCTCCGTCCCCCTCCCTGCAGATTCCACACTGGTACATCAGGAGAGCAAGAGGCCCCTTGGCCAAAAAGCCCATTTGCTGCAAGAGATGAGTCAGGAAAGAATAGAAAACCAGAAAAATGCATCCTTGTGGGTTGCAGCCTTAAACAACAGCAGGTTTTTTGAGATAAATTTCAGACGGACACAATGGTGTTAACAAAAACTATTGATTCACCATGACTTTGTGAAAGGCACTTTGTTTTTATAAGACTGTTGTCTGATAACTTGGTGGAAAATCCTCAAGGCTTTTCTTGAGAAACACTGATATTTTCTCTGTATATATATTTCTACTTATTTTTCCTTCTTCTTCATGCCATTATTGATCTTAAAGACCTCATATCCTTTCACGCTGTGAGAATTCAAACAAGCACGTTGAAGACTCTCAGTGATATTCTGAGCTGTATGTCTCCATTTCACAAAAGTCCCATTTCCTACCCATTTAGCGATACCCAAACCTGTATTAAACAATGTTGCAATATGACAAAGACCTCAGCATTGCAGGAGCACAGCTTTTCAGAGGGGAAAAAAGGTCAAAACCAATCAAATAAATTCTGCCACTTGCAAAGAAGCAACTCTGTCAGAACTGATGGTTTCACAATAGTTACTGGCACCATCTACAGGGTCCTCATGGTCTCCTGGTAAAAATCTCACAGGAAACCTCTGTGCAGATCAGCGAGGAAAGGGAACCAAGGGTAGAGAGTCTGTTGTGTTTACAAGAACAGTGCTGGGTTTGTTTGTAGCATCTGGTTTATTTCATCCAATTCCATAAAAGATGGGGTGAGAAATAAAATAGATTTCACGTGGCACCTGTCCCCATGGATTAAAGACTTTCTTCACCAAATTGTCTCACAGCAAACCACCTACCAGTCAAATAAATGTATTGACCATCCTCACTTTTCCTCCAAGTCTCAGCCATTTCTCTCTCACCAAGTAACCTGATTATCTGACCAATAACTTCAATTCCTGACCTAAATCCAAACTGCAAAGCTTCTGCAGTTACCTGGGGTTTGTTAATAAATTACAGAGGTAATTCAAACTACTCAAGAGAGGAAAGGTCTAGATCAGAGTTATTTCTGGGGTTTATTATACCTTTCAGTTCTCTTTCCTTTTTTCCCTCATCTCCAAATCTGAGAAGGACTTCTAGTTATCATCCCTTTTATCACGCTGGAATGGGGGAAAGAAAGGTGAGAAGGAGAGAATGGAAGAAAAAGAAGAAAACCCCAAACTATTTGGTACTGGAGAAAATCTCAAAAAGGTGAGACCATTTAGTAGCAAATCTGCTTCCAAGAACGAGCCATATTGCTGGTTTAAAAACCAAACCAAACAAAAATATCCTTCGGAAGCACCACAACAAAAACCCAGTAAAAAGCCCAGACATCTCCCCCAAAAAATAAAAAAAAACCAAAACCAACAGAAAAGAATGTTAGATGAAAATATCCTGACGTTGCCAGCTGAGAGCCCAAATTTCCACCCAGAGGTCTCAGTATGTGGCTTCTTCAGGTGCACGTTTGTGCCAGTGTGTGTGAGAAAGGGAAGCATCTTAGAGGAGCCATAAGGCAAACCTTTAGCTGAGGCTTCCACACACTGCCCGCCAGGCCAGAACGGCAGAGATATTTTCACAATGGCTTCTTAGGAACAGCTTATCTCTTTCATGATCCCAGAGAACAAAGAGAGTGCATAAACCAAAACAACTCGACAAAATATAAAAGCAAGAAAGCAAAAATACATCTCAAGCCAAAAGGTGTTATTCCGAGATTACGCTGGAGCAGAGATAATAAAGAAGAGTAAGTGTGCAACAAAACAGGGATATTGCTGAGTAATTTCTCCTGAGTTTTTAAATGGTCAGCAAAACAGTGGAGTTACATAACGCAGATGAGTTACAGTCAGCAGCAAAGATAAGAGTATTGCACCCTTAGGATTTGGGGAACTTTTTCTGTGACAAGAAAAGATTTTTCTCTGTTCTTACACAGAGCATTTGTTTCTTAATTTTCCAGGCATTCCAACCAAGCTGCTTAATCCAGCTGTAGTGTTTTTATAATGTCCCACCCTCTGGCTGTTAGGAAATGTCTTCTCCTTCCTCAAAAAAACAAAAGGGGGTAAGACTCAGTGGGTGTGCAAAAAGATGTCTCTCGAAATTTGCTATTTCAAACAGTGACTAAATGATAACAGCAGCTGCACATGGGTACCACCAAGCTCCCCAACTCCCCTCATCTCCTCCAGGATGCCCCAGAGAAGATCAGCATCAACCAGAGAAGTGTTTTCACATGGATGGCTCTGCAAAGCTGCAAAAGGACTGCATTTCAGAGCACCCCACACCTCTCCAATTTTTCCAAGACAAATCTGTGCATAAACACGGTCACACACTCGCTGTGACTTGCTGTGGGGCACAACTGCACATGGTGGAGAGAAAAGGTACTTCCCAGAACTCTCAGTTACAGCACGTGAAGACCCTAAATAAATATACAGGGATACTCCAGCACACCCTGTTCAGCCACACAAGACTATAAGACCTGAAACAACTCTCCCATTTCCATTATTACACTTCAGTAGGATTTTAACTTGACTGAAGAAGTATTTTTATAGTTTACTTTGAACATTTCTGCACTTTCCCTTTAAAGGGTTGTTTGGGAACGCACATAATAATTACTGCCACCATGGGCAATCAAAGCTGGTAGAGTTTGAGGCTCAGGTGCAGTCAAAGCCCAGCAGCAAGCTGCTCTAGTGGAAGACATTCCCCGTATGGAGGCATCTCACCAGGGCACAGCAGGCTGGAGACAGGAGTTTTCTGTTCTCTTTTCCCCAGCATGGAAGAGCAAAGCACAAATGTCTCTGCTGGGCTTGAGGTTTTCTTGCAACCATTCAGTCCTTTAAGTCTGACTGTGCTGTTGTGCCTAATTGGTCAAATGGGAGATTAGATTGCATCTGCTCCAACAATTAGAGACCAGAGGGAAGGGAATAGAGAGGCTAGCTGGAAGACAGGAGAAGCAAATTGGTGTTCCAACCTCTCCATGATCTCCTTTACTTGTGCCTTAAAAAGGGTAAATATTTTGGTAAGAATCACCAAGGGAATATCTCAAAGCCACAAGTTACTGTCCCATCATTGTTCCATACGTCCACAAATAAATCATACCCAGTTCCCAGAAAGTTTTTGTGTAAATGTTTTTCAGTATAACCATTTACCCAGGTGCTGTGACTTCATACTTGTGTGTTTCCCAGAAATCGACTTTTCCTTATGTTTGTTTGAAATTCAGAACAAACTAGGACATTGTTTAAAGATCACTGTCCAGAAACTTCCTTGGCCAAACAAAGAGCACAAGATACTTCCAGGATTTGATGGCTATGATCTGAGATGATGACTTTCTGGAAATATCCTATAAAATCCCAGTGAGCATCCCATAGCTTACAGGAATGTTTGTAGAAAGCAAACACAGAAAAGCGAGCAACAGAAGGACAGTGAGTTCATCTGGAGATGGAGCTGCAACCTCAGAGTACCTTCAGTGAGCTCTGGCATGAACATGCCATCCTGGAGCCAGCAGGGACTCCTGATCCACCTCCTCCACATTCCACTCTGCGTGAAGAAGGGGCTCGTGCAGACAGCAACCACATTTCTTGTGCTAAATCTGCTCCTCCTGACCTTTCCTCTTACACAGAAAACTTTAAAAGACAAGTGAGAAAGAATACATTTTCAGTGTTGAAGACATATGAGATGTTTAGAAATACACATTTTGTATGTTCATGAAGTGTACCAATCATGTAAGCTATGCATTACTGAACTTTAGGTGTGTCTAAACAAAGTATTTGAAAGAATCTAAATAAGTTTATCCTATCCACAGTACAGATAGCATAAGAAATTCCACACCAGTTTTACAGCAAGTGACCAGGGAACAAAACAGCAGGTAAGACTTAGATTTTTAAAAATACAGGTAGCAAATAATTTCTCGTCTTATTTGCATACACTGTTGCTTGTTCTAAAAGAAAGCAGCTTGGTGGGAATGGTGCTGCATGAACCTGGCCATGAGGGCACAGCCAGGCAGGGCCTCACCCATGGAGAGGAATATTGGGCTGTTCCAGTAGCAGAGCAGGAAGGAATAAAGAATATGGAATAAGGAATATGGAATGCACCTGGGGCACCGCAGGGGCTGAAGGCTTCTCTCCACCTTCATTGTTACATTCCAGTCTCTACCACACCAAAGAGATTGAAAAAGTGAAGGGTTTCAAGAACAGATGAAAACAATCCAAGAAGAGAGGAGGGAAGGAGGGAAGATGAAGAGAGGGTTGCATACAGGCACACATGGAGCAGAAGGGGGAAGATATTCCCTCTGATCATCTTTTCTCATTAAGAAAAGCAATTCCACAAAAATTAATGTAGAAGGGTGGCAATTAGATCACAAGGCAGATCATGGAAATCTTTCCTTTTAGTGTTGGGCAAAGGTGAAATGATATTATTCCTAAATATGCATTCTCTGTCAGGAATCAGAATACACATCTCCACAGTTATTCTCCACACTGGGAATTTCTTAAGAGTTTCTGAAGGAATTATTTGTCTCCTTATAGAGATGGGCAGTGTGGGTCCAGGAATCTGCTCAGCCCTGAAGTTACTTACACATGAAGTCCAGAAGTAGATAAAAGAGTAAAATCTAGTATTGCCTCAAGATTTCATCTTAAAATAGTGCTTCTGTATCATTAAAAATGATACACATCATCCCAACTTTCTGAAAGTGACCTTTCAGAGACCTTGCTTCCTGCTACATAAGCTTTGAAATGTTTTCAATGCAGCAGCTCTACAAATCTACATTAATTTCCAAAACTTATGTTTTAAGACAGACAAAAATGAAAAGCTTTTTGCCTTCCATGACTCATTCTCTGATTGAGTTTCAATTAGTTTTCAATCAAAAACTTGTTCATCTTCACCCTTAAATAGTACAAGTGTTGAAAATTTGTGGCCATTTTCTTTCAGTTGTTCCACAGCAGGTTTTTTTTATTCCCCCGTGCGTTTAACAATATATCTATTTATGTCCTCCCACGGCTTCAGACCACCACTCCTGATGTAAAGAGAGGGAGATTTGTGCAGGCTGTGTTCTTGTTTCTCCAATTTCATGTTAGATCTGACAGGAGGGAGAACTATACACTTGTCATCCTTTTTCAGACACTTAGTCCTTTTATCCCAAGGCCCAGTTGCTTTTTGTTAGATTGAGCTTCTCCTACAGCTTTGATCTCCCCTTACAAAAGGCAGAAGGCTCCACTGTACAGGAATGTGAAAAAATTCCTCGAAAAGAGCCTCTAAAATAGTGTATCTTCCTTCTCTACTTTTATTTTTGTATCTCCTATTCTTTCTGTACTTTGCCACAGGGTTCCTCATAAAATATCTGGACAAAAAAGTAAACATTTTCAAATTAATTTCTCACACTGAAAGGTCCTTCTTCCTCAGATAACCCCAGGGCACTAATAGGATCTTTTTATACATTCCTGCTTGTCTTCCCTTCCATCCATTATATCTCTAGATCAAGGGTTCCTGGACTCAGCCTGCACAATCTTATCATGCTGTTTTCTTAATTTAAATGCTTGCCTTCATTCCACAGAGTCTAATACTTCATCTGTTCATCGCAAGTCTCCTTAATTCACCAAGTTGATTAAACATTAAAAATATATCTATATTAAATATTCATGAGAAGCAGTTGTGTGTGCCCCTGCCCCGATTCCAGCCCTGGAGAAATATAAACAGTCAGTATCGTTGATTAGTGCAATCATAAAGGCATATTCCTCTTTTCTTTTCCCTGCACCAGAATAATTTTCTTTAACTTTTCACTGGGTCACATCAAAATATTTGTTCAATTCTGCACTGTTGCCATCCTTTGCTGTTGTATCTTCCTTGGTCACTGGGAGCTGAATTGCTGTTCTTACCTCAGCCAGCACATGCTGGATAACCAGATACTGGCCACCTTTTACTCCTTTATTATAAAACTCCTTAGTGTGTGGTGTAGATCAGGGCAGCTGACGGAATGGCCATGAAACAAATCAATTATTTCTAACTGATGTGCCTCCTTCCTTAAGAGCAGCTAACAGGAGTTATTTAAAAGTGCATCAGTGCCCAAAACTGGTACTTGCCCTCCCTTAAAATCTGCTGTCCCCAGAGACATCCTGTCACCCAAACACCGTGTGCACACCCTGAGTTTGGCTTAAGGCAGACCCTTCAACTGATTAAACCCCCCTGCCTTAATCACAGAATGTGGAGAAGAGATGGGAAAGCTGAGGAAGAGCAGGCAGCACCAAAGGTTATTCAGACCCAGCAACTCCCACTTTATCATCCCATTTTGGCACTTTTATATTCAAGAAAATTTCAGCAAAAGCAGCGCAGCCAAATTTAACCAGTCACATGGCTGAAGGACACAACCTGAGGAGCATTTCTGAAAAGGGATGTGGACGGGCTGATCTGTTTCCTGAGTGCACCATCACAGCAGAAGCATGAAATACAGCCCCAGCAGAAGTCAAAGGGAGCTTTGTCTTCAGTGAAAGAACATTTCCTCCTCAAGCCTTCAGTGATGCTTTTTACATTAGGAGACATGTGAGCAGCTGTTCAGTTGCTATAGCTCTGGTCATCAAACAGACAATGAAAGAGGGGGCAGTTTTATGCTATTATGCTTTTTATTTCAGAGGTCTGTAGTTCTGAGGGTTGAGTTGGAACAAAACACAAAGCTCCAAGCCATACAACCTCCCTCTTGGGGAGCAGCCTCATTTCCTAAGTGGAGGGAAAAGCAAGCAGCAGAGAAGAGCAGGATTCCTGGAGATTTCCAAGGCCCTGCAGGAGACACCATTCATGCCTCTTATCCAGGACTGACTCCTGCAGCCCAGTCAAGTAACTTTGAATTCAACTTTAGTAATTGAAAATACGGTTCTATCTTTCTCTCATATATTACACTTGCAGAAAGAAAAAGGGACTCAAAAAAACTTTGACTTAAGACAGAAAACTTTAAATCATTATATCAGAGTTTTCATCTCAGTGTTTTTTTCTTAATAAAAATACTTATTTCCAGCAGAAACACAGTTTAAAAATATATTCTCCCACTTTTTAGGGGGTTTTTTCCCCTTTTTTTTTATAATAAGAGACGATTATGTCAGTTTAGGCAGCTGGATAGGAAAGAATTTTCTCTGTACTGAAGTTTCCTTTATTGTGGCTTTGAATCCCCAGGTCAAGGAGTCAAGTTGCCCTTTTCAGCCAGAAACAGCCTCAAATAGCCACTTTGCAGGGTTTGTAGTACCGTGCTGCCTCACCCTGCTGCTGCAATTATGCTGAGAGATGCACTGCCCAGGACCACTGCATGCTGCAGAACTTCACAGGAATGGCAAAATTAGTCAGTCCCCACCGAGGTTCAAGCCACTACTCCTGAATACTGATGTCATGTTTAAATAAGTCCTGTATTAAAGCACTGAGTGGCTTTGGACTATTTCCAGACTTGAGGTATTTTCATACTGCAGCCATAGCTGCACTGTGAACACATAATTAGTATTTCTCTTCTTCTGCCACCTTCTCTCCTTTCTCCTCAGTCCTTCCCGCTGCTGTAATTCCTTCCCAGCTGCTGTCCCAGCCAGCTCCCTCTGATTTGGAGGCACCACCTGACAGAGCTTTAAAAGCGGAGGTTGTCTTTATTTTCATCAAGAGCAATCACAGCTGCAAGTACCCACAGAGGCTTTTAACTGTGACTTTTTATTAGAAGTGCTAAATTGGGAGTAATAAAAACCCCCAATTTAATAGTTTAATAAAAAGAGGAAGCTAAAAGCCAGCATGGCTGTGGAAGAGCGGCAGTGAGACTGGAGGTGCCAAATATTTGGGTTTTAAATGGCCACGCTTTTTCCTGTATTTTATGATTATAAAGAAAGGCTCTCCAGTGAGCTGTCTGGGCACAGACAGATTTCTGCTTATGAGCTGCAGAATATCACTGTGTACTTAACTGTACACTGACAAACACTGAGGCTGCTCCTTGGATGCACTGTGACTACATACGGGGGCCTTTTGTACACCAAGTGGGAGCAAAATGTACTTTAAGTCCTAGCTGGGATTTCCTTATGCATTTGGAGCCAGACCTGTGGCCAGGCTCTTTGAAAGAGCAAAGGATTTATCTACAGATATGGCTCTCTGGGCTTTGGAAACTGGCTCTGCATATCACATGTGTTTAAAGTGCAACCCTTATTTCTTGTAAGAATTTTGGGATTGTTTTTCAGAAACAGGGTAGGTTTTGAACAGCTAGGGGTAACCATGAATGCAGTCAAATTACAACTGGATGTTTGCATTTAAGTAGCCAAAAGCAATTCATGTGTCACCAATGCCACATAAAAATGCCAGATCCAAGTAGTGCCAGGTCTCCCCAATTTGCAGCCTGGTAGCACATTGTGCTTTCACTGTTCTGCATTGCCATAAATATTACAGGGGTTTCGTTTTATTGTCAGATGCCAGCACACAAGCTGAACTAGAACCAGTAAACCCAGCATAAAAAAACCAAACCAAGATCAGATGAAAAAAGAGGACCTGTAACAGAAATCAGGCCTATCCCCACGGATATCCATGCCCAGCTCTCAGTTATCCCGTATTCCTGCCCAGCTCTCAGTTCCTCTGGCCAAAGGATGCCGTGTGGTTCCGTTCCTGACCCCGAGCCAGCACACTCGCCCTCCTGCCCGGAGAACTGGAAGAAGTGATGACAGTAGGCGGGTTTATAAGCAGATCTGTGTGCAAAATACGACTCCCAAAATTGTTCTGTATTTGGCCCAAAACTGCCAAATGCTTCAAGTTTAATTTAAAAACTATAAAAAAAAAAAAAAAGGAAAATGTTTCAAATGTCAAAAATCCTGATAGTTCTGAAATAAAACCTTTCACTCCTTCCTTTGTTTTGGTGTTTTGGTTTTTTTGTTTTTTAGATAAGACCAGGAGTCAGCTTTGTGGTCCACAAAAACCCTAATATTGTATGCATTAACCAAATTTAAAGAAATCATGTTTGGAAATATCTGGTTTGGTCAGAAGTCATGCACATGCACAGCTACACATACCAGCTACAGAAAAATTAGCAAAGGCTTCAGAAAAACAATTTAAAGGAAAGGTTATATTTTTCATTTAAAATGAACTGACAACTTTGCAACATTTATCTAAATAAGGACAATTAATTTCTTATTCTTGGGAATAAAGGATAGACTTTAGCTAATTGTGTCAGCTGTCCTTGTCAATATAAGAGTGCACAACCTCTGCTCAACAAAAAGATGTTTCAAATGTTACTTATAATTATTTCTAAATGCTAAAAAGCAAGGCTTTCTAGACTTCAGACATCTGCTGTTGCCATCCTGTAAACTCCAACTACAGTTTTTAACCTTCAGAAGGTCTAGATCAAGTAGTCCTAAAATGTTATACAAGGAATTTTACAGGTTTATTAAATGGCTCCATTAAAAAGTGCTTATTACTGGGGGAGTACACAAAAGTTAACAGGCAGAAATTATTCAGAGCTCTGTCTCACGCAGCACAAAGCACCATCACCACTTCAAAACAACAATCTCTGCTGGATGCCACCAGAAACCCACAGGGAACCGTCAGGGGAAAAGGACATTTTCAGGGAGACTGAACCAAGCGCACACACCTTGCATCGGTCCCAAGGGTGAGGGGATCCAAGGGCAGAGGGAGGAGAGGATGCAAAGCCTCTGCCTGAGCAGCAAATCCCCCTGCAGGGAATGAGCAGCTCGGATATGGTTCCTGCTCCCAGTCACACTTTCTGCTTTAATTGTCAAAATCCTACAAGACTCTGTTCCCAGCACTCTCTCGGAAGATGAGTGTGTGTGTATACATATATATATATTTATGTACGTATATTTCTGTCACTTGATTCTTCCAGACAAGAACATTCCCATCCAACCCCACTCTGAACGCATTTGTTTCACCCATTTTAGTATTTGTCACTTGAGACGTTTCTATTCCCTCCCATACTAGCAACTGCTTGTCAGGGACCCACGTTAGCTCCTAACCTTTGCAATTGCCTCTTACATGACATCCCACTGAGCAGAGAAGGCAGGCTGTATTCCAAAACATGCCATATTCATTAGCAATTCCTATGAAAAGAGAGCAGTATCAAGTGCTTCAGTGAAGGAGGGAGCCTAGATGCATCATTGGAAATTTGGGGCTTACAGTAATTGAAAGAAGAAAACAGATCCAATAACAGTTCTTGTATATGTTCCACTCAGCTCCTGTCAAATCCAGGTAAAAGATCATTGCACTGTGTTGCTTTTGATTTTTACAAAGCCTAATTTCTGAAAAGATTACAGTTATTAAAATTATTTTACACAAATTCCCTTTATAAAGACTGTCACAACTATTTGATGTATTTTCAAGAACTGGCATCTCTCATTTGATGAGTTTTGTTGTTCTTTGCTTGGTTCTGGGAAATCTTTGCATAAATGCTTTGGATTAGAGGATGGAGTTTTTTGATAGCAAAAAGGATAAAAGTTTCATTTGAGTAGCAGGTGAACAACAATAGTTATGGATTATATAAAGGCATATTTCTTTGTTGGAGCAGATACTTTCTTACTAAAATTTTCATGAAAACTTTATCAGAAAAGGCTTCAAGGTTCATGACCAAACTCAAACCTGCAGCATAAGAAGATGTGTGCTGGGCCCTGAATCCCCAACTCAGACTTATAGAGGATGAGAAAGGTCCTAAGGAAAGGGAAACCATAGTTCCTGGGTGAAGACACTCAGCCCCTGACACAAGCCTCAGGTTCTGGTCCTTGCTCCCAACGTGAGCCTCCCTAACTGCAAGTGCTCTGTGCTTAAAACAAGACTGGCAGTGTTGCCTTCAGTGTTCTGGAGCTTTCCCCCTGTACCAGGTCATATAAAACACTTCCATATTTCAAAATAATTTCAAACACAAGTGAAGAATTTTTAAAAATCTACAGTATTTTCTGAAGTCCTTTGGTGATTTCTAGGGCTGTTTGGCTGAAATTCTTTCACCACTCGTGTCCATAAACACACACACACATACACACACAGAGAACATAGGCAGATTCCCTTCCTCACTTATCCTTATTCCTCAGGATGATTTTCCAGCTCTCAGTTTCTCACACAGGCTGGCCCAGCTCCCCAAAAGTTGTTTCTTGCTGTATCACATTTTACAAAGCTTTTTCTACAGCCTGCAGTAAATGACAACTCCTGGATTTCAATCTGTAAAATTCTGCAACCTTGGCAAGACCATTTAATTGATTTGTGGTCATGGATGAGATGCCACATGGGTCTGTCTGGAGTAGAAAAAATTTCCTGGTGCTGCAAAAATGTAAAAGATGGAAACACCAGAGACTGGTAATTCCATGTCAGTAAATTTCAAGGTCACCTAGAAGTGACAATATGTAATTAAAGGGCATAACTGCACCACTGGCAAACTGATCTCAATTAAGCATCCCATCTTAAAATTGTTTAAATCCAAAAGAGAATGAACACAACTGCTTTTCAAAAATCATACTTTCAATGAATTTTTAAGGTCTAGTCACAGGCTATGCAGAAAGCCTGACTTTCCACCTCTGATCTCTTCGCTAATTTACAGCTCAGGCATCTTATTTATACACAACTACAACCCTCCCGACTCCTTCCCCACAGAGGAGTTCCTAGTATTTAAAACATGCATTAAAGGGCTGCTGATACAATGCTACATCTATTTCTGTCCTTGTAAATACTGCTTCGCTCAGGGGAGTTGAAGCATTTTGGAACCCAACTTTATTTGGCATTCTTACTTTGGAACGAGAATAGTCAAATGCCAGGCATAACATCTAAAGGGAGCAGGAGTTCCCTCCCAACACACACCACTGGTATCCCACTGAGGAGAGTGATCTCTGTGCAGGAGCCTTCAAAAATAGTCAACTCCTGTTCCTCTTGGGCCATGAATATCAGCAACTCGGTGAATGAAAAGCAGCACAATGTGCTTCTGGAAAAACAGGTAGCCCTCCCTGCTAAAGGCTCAGAACAATTTATACAGCAAGGAAATTTCAGAGCAGTAATTCAGTAATAAAGATGGATATATTTTATGGAAATTTTACGTCATTCCACGGTACCAAGAGCAAGTAAACTGCTATTTCGTATCACTCTTTCCTTATTGTGGCTTAGAGTTTTCCAAACTGTTTTTTCCATCTGCTCCTACATATTTTTCTGAACATTCCCATTTGTCCTAAATACTGCCAGACACAAGGCAGTATTATAAATGAAACAGCACATGCAAATACGTGCATATATATTTTTAGCAGTCTGCTTCTGTTTTCCTGAAAATAACAAAGCAACCCAAAATTTGGGAAGAAAATTCAAATGCTGTTAATTAATAGGAACAGGGAACATGATCACAGAAAAAGCTGTGAATGCTTGCTCGGGGAATGGTATTGGAATACCCAATGATCTTGAGAAACCGAAGAAAAGGTCTGAAATACATAGGTGCTGCAACTCCATAAGGATAAATGTAAAGCACTGCAGTGAGAAATAATCCACTACAAAAAAGAATAACAACATAAACACAACAACAACAACAACAAAAAAAATCACAAAACAAGACGGGGGAACCATGCAAGAAGCCCCAATTTTCCAGGTAAGGATATCAGAGTTTGGTAGATCACAAACTGAAATCAGCATTATCCTATCCCTGCTAAAAATGGAACAAACAAAGTGTCACAGGTAAGACACGTGAAGTAATTCCTCTCTCCAAGCTGACAGTGTCTCAGTTGGAATGTATCATCTGAGCACTGCACTGAAGATTCGTATCAACCACAAACTGTCAGTAGGAGAACAGTAAGAATGACCAACATGATGTCTCATGAACATAAATCTATTGAAACGTCTAAGAGAAAGAGTGAAAGAATGAGGATTGTGTATCCTTTGAAAGAGCACTTCTGTGATTCTGAATCTCTAAATACAAATTAAAAAGGGGAAGAGAAGGAGTTAATAAATTGTTTACCCTCTGTGGGCAGAAGAAGAAATAACAGGCTCAGCATTCAGCAAGAAAGATTGGGGCGAGGCACTAAGCAAACCTGTGCAGAAAGGACAGTGGAGAACAGTGATACATCCCTTTAGCACTGCAGGATTTGGGAGAACGTATTACAGCAACATTTATCAGGAAAAACTTGGTAGAAGTTCTCTGGCCCTGTGAAAGGTATAAACTAGATGGTGTCTTGGGGTTTTTTTCAAGCCAAACCCTTCCCATAATTTACTGTGATGTTTTCCAAAGCTGTGCATTTGTCTGGTAATTTCAACATTTACTCCCATCTGAGTTAGTCAGATTCACTGGTATTTTCTTCTTCACCTAAATCTTCTCGAAGCCCAGTGCCAGGGTCACCCATCTTTATAGCTGAGCACCAAGCTGTCTGGACATGGTAAATATTTGCCCTTTGAGCCCTCCCAGGAATACCAGCCTCTGTAGTGTAAGGACTAAGAAGCTGTGACTGGAAAAGCGATCAGACAGAAACCTTCCACCGAGGCTGGATGCTGCACTGATTTCCTTGGAGCGCCACCACAGCCATAACTCACAGCTCTGCTCACTGGAGCTGCATAAAGCTTCTTGACTGCTCTCAGGGCTTCATTACAGACCAGCAACCACACAGAATTAATCAAATGTTTCAGCAGACCAGCATGTTTTAGTATTAAGACTCTCCAATTAAATCTGGAGGTGGAGGGAGGAAATGGAAAAAGGAAAAGATTACTTTAGGTAGGGATTAACCAAAATGTGACCTGATGTGTAACCTGCTAGAACCCCTGTGTTTTATCAGCAAAATGTGTTAGAAATAGGTTTGAACTGGAAAACAAATATCCAGTTATAGAGAAGCTGGTATTTTCATTTTACAAACAAAGGCTCTCTGTAGTATATCAAGCTATGGGCAAAACATCTTTGGACTTTGCCAATTTCCCTACTTAGAACAGAGCCCAAATAAATAAATAAATTTAAATATTTAAAAATCACAATTTTCAAGTTCCTCTTTCCTGTCTCTCACTTTCCTCATATTTCTTCCACTTTTTCCTTTTCCTCCAGGTTTCCTGAACAGCTTCCACTGTAGTGGGACAGATCTCAGTCCTAACATTTTCATTTGTATTTTGCCCAGCCAATGCAGCCCCTCTCTAACAAGCCACACAGCACCTTGGCTATTCGTTTATTGACTGAACTGGAGAAACCCAACCTTCCTAATATACCCAGCAGGCTCTGAACAGGTATCTCCTGAGATTTCCAGGTTTCACTGCAATACAAATAACTCATGACAGTCCAAATCCACCAATCATGCACTCCTGAAGAAGGAAGTTTGAATCATAAATCCTCTCCACTTGTTGTCCGAAAGTTTGCTTGGTTTTACTGTCTCGTACATCACTTGCTGTCTGCTGAATTCAAGGGCATTTTCCAGGTGGATGTTTTTAAATGGCCAAGGGACTCTTGGACAACATGATGAAGTGAAAATAATCAACTGGGCAGTAACATCCAAACAGAAGGTAAGAAGAGAGCATGACATTTTGCTGTGTTCTTAAAATTAATATAAGGATGCATATTTAAACAAATAAAGGTATAAAAACTATCCCAACTTCCAAACCTGGGCTTTGTTCTAATCCAGAGAACTAGCAAGGAAACAGTACATGGATTTTGCAATGAACACACAGAGAGAAAGCGATGAGTCACCTGTTACAAAGTGCACCTGATCCACGTGTATAACTGCTGTTACGAAAAGCTGGAGATATCAAACAAAGCTGTATCCTGGTGCCATGGTGTTGGGACACAACAGGACAGAGACTCAGCAGGCACTTCATAATAATTAAACCACACAATTAATCAGGTTGGATACATCAGATGTGTGCAAGACTGTAGGATATGAGCCTTACAGGCTGCAATGTGAGACAAGGGAAGTCAGTTGTACTTTAATCTTTGCGGCCAGTTGTAGTATTTTCAGACAATGCACTTTTCTGTCCAGGCAGTGGTCTCACAATAAATCCAAGCAACCTCCTTCACTTCACCCAGGCTCTGCTTTCAGTGGAAAGAAAACCTTGACCAACCTGTAAAACAAGGGTATGACTTCCCCAAATCAAACTGCCTGGCAAAGATTCCCTCAGTGGTTCTGTCAAACACCTTTGAAGCCTTGGAAGGACCCAGCTCTGTGTCATAAGGAGTCACTTCCCAAGCAGAAGACTGCACATTTACGGTCCTTTGTTCTCTGACAGCTTTATGGGTGGGGGTTGGAATTTTGGACACAAACCCAAAAGCTATTACTTTTTACATGAGATATTTGATGGTCTTTTAAAACAAATTTCAGTGAAATCTATTTAATTTCATTATCTGCATTAAAAGAGTCCAAAGCTGTACTAGTCCTCATTATCAAGACACTCATTACTGTATATTTTCCAAAAACTGATTGTACATGACTTTTTTTATTAAAAAATAATCCAAACCATAATGTTTACATAATTCTCAGATTCCAGTAGGAAAAAGCATTCAGAGTAAGCAGAAGGAAACTCAAGTCATCTTGAAAAGGGTTCAGAACCAACAGAACTAGCATATGTTGTGGGAAATTAGATTAACTGATTCTCTCTTAAATAAAGACATCAAATCTACCTCTTGGCATTTCTGCTACAATCATTTAATTCCACTCTCATATAAAATAACTAATCAGATTTAAAATGGTTAGGCACAAATTCTAATGATACAGTGCACATCAAGTACTTTAGCTGTTTTATATGTTCATAATAAATTAAAACAGCTTAAATAACAGCTTTACCCCAGACTCTAGCTCCGTATTAGTCATCATTAAAAATCAGAATATCACACATTAACTATTCCCTCAGAGAAAAAGAAACCAATCAGGAATTGAGACAACACAGATCTTGATAATAAATTATGCATATTCCTCATTCTGTCATCATTATATTTCTCATTCTGTTGTCATTTTACTTTGAAATGGAGTGATGAAAATACACTGCTTTATCCCTGATATTATAGGTAGATTTAATTAGGACAATTGAACTGTATCAGAGTTCTAACTCTGAGCTACTTCAGGAAATAATCCTTTGGTGATCAGAAAGGAAAATAAATAAAAGGAAAACCCAAGAATTGGCTCTTCTTTCCCATCCTGTGCCCAAGGCCCACCCTGCACAGCCCAGCCAGGGAATCGGTGCTCAGGAGGCAGCTGCTCATTTTGCAGCTTTATGTGCTGGGTGAGAAGGCCCCAAATTGTCTTTCCACGTACGTGCAAAAGCCTCACTTGCTCTGTAGGGAAGTGCCCAGAGTATTCCTTAGCAGTGGAGAAAGGGAAAGGCTCAGGAGATACCTTAAGTATCTGTGACAGCCATGCGTTCTCTACTCTCCAGGCTACATTTTTAACCCCCCACTTAATCTAAACCACTTCTGCTTATTCCTCTCACATTAAAAAGAACTCTCACTACATGCCTACTGACCAATGACACCTCAAACTCCTGAATTAAATACCAGTTATCATCTCTAAATCCAATACAAAGAATTACTAATAGCAGCAAAATAAAATCAGTTATGCAGTTATAAATAACAAGGACATGTAACTTTTTCTTCCCTAAGGTTTTGTAAGGAAGAAGCCAAACTCACAGTCTGTACTGATGAAAAGCAAGGATACAGCAAATTTTACTATCAGCTTTTCTTAATGTATTCTCTCTACCTTAATGATGACACAGATAAATCTCTCAAGTGCCCTTCTTTGCATGCAGCATGCTCGTGCAAGGTTTAAGGAAAATTAAATTGACTAAATTAAACCTTTTACCTCTAAGCACACTCAGAGCTCAGTTTGATGCTTTAGCCCAGCACAGCAAACCCAATAAAGAGGAAAAAGCACCACAGGTAGTTTACTAAGACACCAGAAGGGCATTCTGAGTTTCCCAAAAAGGGGAAGAAAGAATGGTTACTACATCTGTATTTTAAGAACCTGTTATATAATCTGCACCAAAAACCTCTATTAAAACTCGGCTGGTTGAGTATATCTCTGTTTGTTACAATTCTTGTCAAAACAAAAACTCTTTGAAGAAGAGAAGTTTAAGTGCCCCATATTCAATAGCACAGTCAACTGGAAATTTTTCATCAGAAAGTATTAATATAAATTTTTACCTAACTGGAGTTAGAAAAAAAAAAATTAAGATAATATAAAAATACTCTGTTATTTTGATTTGTGTAAAATTAGAAGCAATTTAAGACCTCATTCCAATCAAGCCCAGATGAATTTTTTTAACTGTCAATTTTCTTTCTTGAAACCCCATCATACCCAACTCCAAATTAAGTTGCTCCTGCAGCTTCCTATGCCATAATTGCTGAGCTGCTCAGGCTGATTTACCCTTCTCAGGATGCTAACCCAGAGTAGGGAAGCACTGTAATGCTCACACTGTAATTAAGCACTGCAGGTGGGTTTCAGTGGCTGTACCTCTCACACTGTAAAGGTCATTAACAGCCTTTAATTGCTCTAAGCAGCCTCACCCAGGACCTCCATCCATCTGTGGGCCCAGGAGTCCCACAAGCTCCAACCTGAGCATTCAGTCTTGGCTTAAGCCACATTGTAGGTTCCCGTTTCTTCCCGTGTCCATTTGGTGTTTGAATGGGCCATCAGCCCCGACTTGCTGCTTTGCTTTGGTGTGATGCCCTCGACAGGAACCTCTGCTGGTGCCACCCCTGTGCCCTCCCTGCCTGGGGACTGGGCCCTGCAGGAGAGCTCTGCGCCTGTCCTTGGCTCCCGGATGGACTGCCCTGAGGAAACAACTGTGTTCTTACTGTTCCTTTGAATTGCTTGCTCCCCACAGATATCTGAAGTGTTCCTGCATACCTGAACCTTACACTATAACATTTTCTTTTTGTGTCCTTTCTTTTTTGGGTGTGTTTAGAAAATCAGAAATACCAGTATCCTACTGGGATAACCTTACAGCTGCCCAGGTCCAAAAGCACCCTCTTGCCGCCTCTGCTCAGTTGCTGTCCAATTATGGAGACACCTCAGCTTTCTGACTGACTCCACCTTCATCACTGAAGTTCCATGGCCTTCAAGGAGTGTCAGAAAGCAGGATTAAGTTACTGAAATAACTCTAATAATTAACCCTAATAGCTCTGCCTCCCTACCAGCAGTGCCCATGGTGTATTCCTGGCTGTATTCCCACTTAATAGCATTTTGGGCATCCAGCTTCCAGGAACTGTGATGGAGCTTCCAATGCTTCCTTCTGGCTGGGGGTAGCAGCATATCACAAATCCTAACTGGTTTTGCAGTCCCTAAATTACCACCCATCCATGCTTACACCCACAGTGACAGTGTAGAAAAATGAAGTGCTCTCCCTTGAGTGGCAGGTTGTACTGCTCACTGAACCATGCTGCTGCTTAGCTCCCTCAGCAGAAAGGAAATTTTGCCTTTCGTTAACTGTCAGTCTGAAAAAAATAAATTAAAAAAAGGCTAAAATCAGGATAAGGGAATCATAATTCTGCTTTACCGGATCACAGGATTTTCAGCACGGGAATTCTGGCTGATTTCTTTGTGTTATACTGGAGCTTACACTGCAGAGGAACAGAAGCTCTGGGGGCTGGATAATGGGTCTGTTAGCACTGGGGCACTGCTGTGAATCCAGCTCAGGTCAATGATAATGGCAGTTTAGTTGCCTGTGTTAATTTTGCTGATTGCCTCAGTTCAGGTCTGGAGAGGATCAATAGCTACAAACAGCCCATCACCTCAACTGCCATTATTCAAATAAGTTCATCAATATATTAAATACCAAACAAAAGGTGCAGCAAACTTTACTCTCACTAATAGACTTCTTCTAAGACAAGATTTAAGTCTATGAGTGGTGTTCCTGTAGTCAGGAAGAATATTTATTTGCCCTTTCTCCAGTGTATCTACAGCAGATAAGCAGTCACAATTCCATCACTTCTGCTTGAATATACCTTTGCTTAAATCAAAGTTTATCTTATACAAACAAACAGGAATTTGTTTTCTAAAGTTATCTTTGAATAAGGAAGGATTTTTATGTTAGCTTTAGTCTGAGTATATTAAAGGCTGTACTGTTAAATTGAAGATGTCTCAAGATTTCCTTGGTCTCAGCATAAGGTAAGAAGTGCACAGCCAAACAATATAAACTGTGCCATTTACCACCACCATGAGCAGGAAACATGAATGGCTGGACATAACCTCTCTTTTCAGAGCCAGTTTCAGACAATCGAGCACTACAAATACTAAACCTCCTATGCAGAGCCATAGCTCTTGCACAACGTCACGACAGCACAAACTCCACTGCATTAAGCGCTTTAGCTACAGGTTTTTTCTGAATTGTTTGGCTATCTTTTGAATGTAGCCTGAACTCCGAATATATTAAATGTCTAACACTTGTTTGGGAATATAGAAAAGCCTTTGCCATGGCCAGTCTTCGAGACACATTCAGCCACGACACCAGCCTGGGAAAACAGCTGGAGTGGTACAGGATGGCTGAGCACCAGCAGTGCCCCCGTGCCACGTACAAACCCGGGAACGCCCCGACACCCAGGAGGGCAGCGAGGGAGGGCTGAACACTTTAGGCCCGTAATAAAAAGCCAAAGTGCACGTGCCAGAGTGAGAAGGATGCATTATCCCTGAACTTCAACTCCCCAGCCACCGTGGCTGAACGCTGGGAACGCAGCAAGAGCTGTTCCAGCGGGAACGAGAGCTTTGCACTTCTGCTACAGTGATCCCATCTGGCCTAATTAAATGATCTGCATTGACAGACTTCAAGGGAAAGTCTCTCTGTGTTCTCCCAGCTGGAGGATGAAAATGCAATTGAGGCCTGCTTGAGGGAAATGATATGGAAGTGTCTCCCCGGGACCTGGGACGTGTCTGATGGTTTTAAAAATGCAGGAGCAGCAGGTGAAGATAAAATCTAAGGAAGCATCATCCCCAGTTTTATGAAAAGCCAGTGACCCACTTTCTGCATAAGATAAAGGTATCACCTGCGGGTCTAGGGCCTCCTTAGTGCATGAGGCCAATGGAGAACGAGGAAGGAAGGTTTCCTGCAGGATAAATGGTACTGAAACAGAGTGGAAACACTGAATGCAGATTAAGTTATGGCCAGTAAGATGAGTAGCTGAGAAGAGCAGCAATATGAGCAAATGATAGACTAATTGTGACCGAATATGAAGAGCCGCCAGCATCAAGCACTCAGATACTGAAAGTCCACTAAGGGTGGAGCCTTTTCATCTGCTTCTTCTTTTGCTGAGCTCTTGGAATAATTTTCTACTTTCATGCACAGCAAAAACTGCTTTTTCTTCATGAGCAGCGATTGTTGCTTTTGAAAACACTGACCTGAGGTGCCCCAAAGGGTTGTGCAGGCAGGGAGGTGTAGACTGACACAATGGTCACTGCATTTCTCCCTGCATCCCCAAAGGTGTCAAGTGCTAGCAAGTCCACACATTTATCTTTACACAGAGCAGGAGGCTTGTGTGTTTGCTTTTTAATATGACCCAATATGGTCAGAGGACTGATATATTTAGATCATGCAGTTTTTCACATGACATCCCCACCTGTTTAGTGGTAACAACATTATGAATCTGTCAGTAAATTCAGGCAAGAAAAAGTGTTCCTTGTCTTCTGTATTAATGTCTTGTTCTCATCAGTTAGCTCTGTCAATTGGATTTTTTAGAAAATGTTTTGCAAAACACCAAGTACAGCACAATTCCTTTAGGCTGAGGTGCACAACATCTGCCTGTAAAGTGTTGTAGAAGGCAGACTCTTTCCTGCTGTGTATGCACACACTAAATAAGGTTAAAGTGTTCTATTCGAGATAGCTGAACTGGAACAATGAGTTTTTTGGGCACTGCAACAAGGAGAGTAAGAATTATTAAACTAATTCTGGTGAATCACATTCAGCTTAAAGGTACTGACTTTAAAACTCGAAGCACAGAGCTCTAATAACTTAATCCACCATATCGTAGCACATTATGTGAATAATGGAAAATCACACAGCACACTGAGAAAGATCTTTGCATCTATATAAGATTTTCAAGATTTGTATTACTTAGCATTTTTAACTCATTGTGATGTAACTCTGAGAAACAGACTTATATTAAAACAGATGATCATAGACCTGGCTCAATCTATAATTTATGTGCAAACTGAGGTTTTCTGAATTTTAAATGAACAGCATGATTTACATTTGGTAACTTTTTTTTTCTGCTGCTCATACCAGCCTGAAACAGAAGCTCCTTCAAGAGATCACAGAGTTTCATCAACCGTCATAAATTTGAAGGTAAACCCCTCAGCACATATACAGACTGGACACATCTAATGACATTTCTTTTTAACTGTATTCTCGACTAAAGCTCTATATCTGATTACATATCTGAATCTGCAGTGCAATTCAGATGACAGGCACAAGCAACCCAAGGCATCAGGTTGTTCCTTCAGTTAAAAGAATGAACCTCAAGTGCTGAATATGTACTATTGTTCTTCAAAGAAAAAGCCTCAGGATAAAAACTTGGCATATGTATATGATGCTTCACCTTATGACTGATGCTGAATGCACACAGAGCTGCAGGAGGCACAGTTGTATTATTTTTAAGGTGTTTTTATATTTATTTGATTGTTCAGTTTATCACAGTTCACTTTTAAGCTTTCTGTCTGTTTTAGTGAGTAAACTAACTCATTTCAAAATCCCTTTTCCCAAGAAAAGATGCAAGTTCCCAAAGCCATAACAATCATCAGTGGGAAAGACATGCATACAACTAATGAGATGACTCGATCAGAACTCTCAGTCTTGTTTCTGTATTGCTGCACTATGGTGACTATGGTCATGTAATAATTCTAATTTTACTTTTCTTTATAATGGAAATAACTACTTCCAGATCAGACAATCCCTATCATTTAATGACCTCAGGCAGTGCCAAGAGCAACAGCTCCTCCAGCCAGCCACCAATTGCCAGGAAATACCTGTTCCTGAAAGCAATTATACCAAAATACAAAGCATTTTACACAACTGTAGAAAAAGCAGAGAGTATGTTGCTACACTTGCTTACAGAACTCTGAGTTACTCTGACTTATCAGTTTTTTAAATTAGTGTTATACATTCTATATGGGCATAGATATCGTAAAAACACTCATAGGTAGCAGAGAACCTACATAAATTTTATTAATTAATTGCTCCCTTGGGTGTGACTTACAGTTATGGCAAGACAAGTGTCTGTCTTTGAACAGAGACTTCTATCAAAAGGATATTACACTACTGATTTGACCCACTTGTCAGACTTTGTGGGTACAGAGGATATAGGGCGGGGTTGAAGCTAAGAAATACCCCTTTTCTTTCAAATACTGTAGTTCTGATCCACAAAAGCAATTGATGTGGATGCTCTTTTCATTACATGAACAGGACGTAATGATAATATTCTCCTGAAAGATTTTTGACACAGACTTGTTCCCCTCTTTCTGATGGGTTGCATGAAATAACCTAATTATATTAATGCTTAGAATGAACTACAATGTCCACAAACTTCTTCCTCTCTGCCCTGCTGAGGAAGTTGCAAGTTGAAGTGATCACTGGTGGGAGACTCATCTCACAGAGCCTCAGCTGTGTGTAAACAACAGCTACAGATGTTAATTTTTATTATACACTAGTAGATTTAAAGATCCTAAACTACTGAACACTTACAGTAATTACACAAAGTCCAAATTTATTTATCATAAACTAAAATGTTGCAATACATTTGTATGTAATTAATGAAATACAGGAGTTGGCTTCCAGTTTGAGAACACGAAACCTTAATATATTTTCACATTTTTCAAACGCACTACTTCTGCAAAGAATGAAAATACTTCATTGAGATATTTACAACCTCCCCCAGAAGCACAGCTGCCAGGTAGCATCTGATTACCTGCACTCACAGCTAGAAAGCAGATCCAGCAGTTTATGTGGCACAATTGTTATGTGAAAATGAAAATAACAACTGCTGCTTTTGTGGTTCAACAGAGGACACAACAACAGCTCTTACAGAAGGGGCCTGAACGGATCCTTGTTGGCTCTGCAGCATTCCAAAGGGGTGGCCTAATCTGCAGGCACCCCAAAAGCACAGCTGAATTTGCAGTCCAGGACTCTGCAATGCCATCTGTTCAGCATTCTGAACTGCCAGCTTCATCTTCTTCCAGCCCAAAAATACATTTTTTATGGCACAAACTCATTTTTCTATGAGCAATTAAGGCAGCTCCAGGAGATGGATTATTACAAGATGCACTTAAGTCACTGAAATGTTAATTGGATATTCTGGACCAGGCAGAAGAAAACAAGTCCATTTTCCAAAGTTTAGCTGATTTAGAAGGCCTGGTAAAAACAGCCCAACCTACTGTCCTCAATAAAACAAATCAAACCCTTCTCTCCTGGTTCCACAAGTGTGCACTTTATCACAGCTATACAGAATATGCATGCAGATGACAAAATTACTGCTGTGTAGTAGTACCAGGAGCATAAAGTCTTTTAGCAAGTTCATGGGATTTTTCCATAGACATTGCCTGCTCTGTCGTGGAATGGTTTGGGTAGGAAGGGACCTTAAAGATCAACTCATTCCACTCCCCCACCACGGGCAGGGGCACCTTTCGTTAGCCCAGGTTGCTCAGAGCCCCCTCCAGCCTTGACCACTGCCAGGGAGGGGGTATGTATCTTGGGAACAAAGAGGAGAGTGGGGAAAGAAGGGATTGATATCAATTGTGATGGGAACAGCATATTAATAGAATTTCTCTTTACACTGTAACTGCACAGGGCAATTTCTTGGTGCTACAAGCACTGAGTGCCCCAGTGGAAAAAAACCAAACCACCTCTTGTGAAGCCTGATTTTACACAGCAGGCGTAAAGCATTGCACAAATGCAGCAAGTTCCTTAGGACTTATGAGAACTACTACAGAGCAGCAGCACCTCCTGCCAGCCCCCAGAAGTGAGGAGAGATGGGCTCTGGAACAGTAAGACACAAGTGCAAGGGCAGCTCCGCCTTCTGAGAAACCTCCCAGCCAAGGTGGTAGAAAATCCACAAGGTTTCCAGTGGAAATCTGGCAGTGACTTGAAAAAGGTTGATCAAAACCACATACCCAAAGAACACCCAGGTATTTCTCAGTGTAATCATACTTCTCAGGAAAGTTACCAGGTGTGGCATTTCATTCCCTCTCCTTTCTTTCCCCCCAAAGCCTTACTGGACATGTCATTTCCCTTTTGTTCCATAAGGAAAATTCCAGATTTTTTTATACCCAACATGCAGCTGACACACCATCCTTTGTTAGCCATAACATTAAGCACAGTTCCCAGTGTTGGTTTGGGAGCTAAGTCTCTGTTTCCCCAAATCTTTGACTGTGCTAACACAAGACATAAGTCCTGTCCTCCCTCCTCCTTCCTAGTGGATGCTGCACTTGGGATCCAGTTAGTCAGAGCTTGCAGGCAGTTGCAGAAGTGATCTTTGATTAGTGCTGTTTTTCTAAGAGTGTAACGTTGTATAATTGCCATTTCTGTATATCATGCTGGAAATCCAGCCTGGAGCAATTAGGTGATAATTGGCTCCCAAGTCTTAATTTTTTTAATTTGGAAGTCAGAATTAATACATCAGCTCCCCCTCTCCCCTCCCAAGTAATATCCACTTCACCTCTTTGAATACATTATGGCTTCATTTTCATTTTTAAATCGCTCTTTGTCAGCTCTTGGCTATCAGTCCTCACTTCAAATATTCAGAGATATTAATCAGTTTCTTTCATCATCTCCACAGTGTTTGTTCTAGAAGCCATTACTGTTATAATTTAGAAACCTACTTCTAAAGGGTGGGTTTTTTTCTTTACTTTTAGCAAAAGATGCCTTCGTCAAGTTTAAGATTACTAAAGCAAAGAGTGAATAAAGGAGTGCAAAGAGGAATAAGAGTATATAGCATAGCAACAAATTCACAACAAACATACAGGGGTTCTTACACGAGTCTTTAAAGTGGAACATTCATTCCCTCACAGTATTGCAACTACAGAAATATCCTACTCTTTATAAAATCCATTTTTTAAACCAAGATACTGTCTGCCTGAAACCCTTGTGCAACATGTAGTTAACATCAAGCCTGAATAGTTAAGAGAGAAAGTCAAGTCCAGGGGGCGTTTTATCTACAATTTCCTTTCATTTTTGTCTGCTTCAGTCCTCTCCACTAACAATAATTTTACTGGCTGAAAGAAACTATGGCACCTTATTACTACCTCTCATTAAAAAACCCAACCCAAGAAGAATGAAACCAAATAATTAGCTTTATCAGTCACACTGAAATCTGCCTTATAAATAACACTTTTCTAACACCAGATGTCTAAAATGAGAGATAAAAAAGTGTCCATCCTTCATAACATCCTTCTTCAAAGGGCTACAGAACAATTGGTACTATCAATATATTGACTGACTGCTTTAGACCAGCAAAACCCAACTCAAAGCACCCTTGAAGCCAAGCAGCCAGCAGAGATCTCCACACTTCCTTCTACATCTTAGAATCTTAACACAGACTGTCAATTACTCGAGAAACCAACTGTCCATATGATTACAGAAACAATATCAGGCTTCAATTTTGTTAAATATACAAAACTGATGATAAAATTACTAAAACGTCTTATTTCAGAATACTATGAGGGGCAAGTCAACACCTCCTGAAGTACAGACTGAGGCTGCCTGTGAAGGAATCTCTAGAGTATTTGTTTCCTCATATATCAAGATAAAGTTTACAGTGCAAACACCAATAAGCTCAGTTACATGATGTAAAGGACACCCTAAAACCCAAGAGCAGATTAGTGTGGATTTTCCAAAACCTTGTATGGAAAAAGTCAAAAAATAATGAAGTAAAAAATAATGGGCTTCCCATCCCCATCTTCCTCTTAGTGTACAACCAGGTAAAAGTTTTCAATGCACTTGATAGAACTTTTAATTTTTCCAATAGTGATAAATTTATTCTCTCAGGTTTCTTCAGCCTCGGTTGAGGTTCCCTCTGAAAACATGACTATCAGAGCCTGGAAGGAGCAGCCATCCAGACTGTTCAGATGTCCAGTCCTTCCATCCCCGGCAGAGTTTCTGGCTAAGCAGGAGCATCAGACCTCGAGAATAACTGAGGACACCCACTAAGTCTCTACCCTGAGATTCTGCCAGAGATTCCAATAAACAAGAGTCATTCCCAGCTCAGGTTGGGGAAACACACTGGGATTGCAGGTTTGCTGACTTCACTTGGCCAGCTGTCCCAAACACTGCAGGTTCTCCTAATGCAGACCAGCCTGCCCACTACTAAAGTACCAAGACTTAATTTTCAAATGTTTCCAACAAACTCACTTATTTCCTCACATGCCTTTGTGTTTGTTCCTAGGATTTCAAGCAATGGATTCAAGACAACCCGAAAAGCCGCTCTACCCAGCTAAGGCTGATTCTGGATGGGAAGCATTTCCGCAACAGGAGTTATTTTGTTTAACTTCTGCAGTTTCACTTCATTACTTGTACAGATGTTGTTGCAGTGTGGACATGAGATATCAGGGGTACAAAACTGAGGGGACCCTATGATATGCAAACCTGACGTTTGGCATTTCTACGGAGCTGTCAGCTTCTTACTGCCTGTAAAAGGAATTCTACATATCTCCTGAGAAAAAGGATAACACTGCACATTATCTAGGGGAATGAGAACTTTCTAAATTGCAAAATAGAGCAAAGATCAAAGAAATGGCAGAGAAAAGGCAGAGCAAAAAAAGATTCACATGTAGAATAGCAGATTGAGAGCCATCTGAGACAGAGAAAAATAGAAACACTCATCTTTATATAGTAAATTAGTACAAAAAAATTGTAGAGAATCTATATATAGCATGACTGACATTAATTAACATTAATAAAGAGAAATTCACATTTGAAATGCCTACTGAAATTTTTATTAATTAGCACTACTGATCCCATCTTGCCCACAAATGCTTCAGGTATCTCACAAGGCACATGAGACTTGTGAACTCTGTATTCAAGAACTCAAAGCTGAGATGACAGACAGGTGAACTTAAAATGCTGAAGTATTTTACCGACAAGACTTTCCTGCCTCTGCAAAATCACAGGCTGTTTAGCAAGCAAAATTATTTCACTGTAACATTTTAATTAGTTTGCCTCTTCTAAAGCTTTCTGACAGATGTAGATTTTAGAGAGGGATTTGAATAAGAATAAAATATCTGGCAAGTAGATTCTGCACCTAATGAGTCTGGAATCTAATTGGTTTGCCATAGGCCATAAGGTCCTGAGTCACACTTCAAAATCTATAAGCAGTAAAAAGAAACCTCATGATATTTTTTAACAAAATCTCAGTTTTCAAAACATTGCCACAATTTCTCGGCATCAAGAACCGTTTATATAGAATTTAAGTATCACATTTCTAAAATTATAGTATCAACAAGACATTATGTGGCCTTCAAACCCCTATAAAGAGGTTTGGGCTTCTGTCTACTTCCTATAAAATACCTCCACTACTGGTCAGCTCAAGACTTCTGAAGACCTAACTCAACACATGCTGGCTCTTGGGTTTACTTACACAGACCAGATCCTGAAAGGCAAGCAAGAACATGAAAAACTATTATATTGGAGACAAGAGACAAGCAAAAGAAGTTTCAGTCCATGGGTAAGTCAAACTTGGGGTTTGGACTTATATTGGAAACCATTTTCACAGAAACAGCTATAAATATAAGCAAATACTGCAAATTCCTTTCCCAGACACTTGGAAGCGTTGCCAGCATTTATTTCCTTCAAATTTGGAGCTGGATGCTGTGACAGATTCCCCTTGTTATGTCTTCTGTGTACACCTCCTATATTTTTTAAACCTTTTCTCCTCTTTCTCCCACTCCCTACAGACTCATGAAGATATAACAGGAATCCAGAATAAAACTGGCAGTAAGTTCTTAACTTTGAAACCTCAAAAGTGAGTAGATTTGAAACCAAGAGTTAGTTTTGCAAGAGCTGAACACGTGGTGATCCAAAGTCACAAGGTGTGGTGAAGACCAGCTCTGCTCTTTCCACCATGGAATGTGAGGATTCCTTGGAGTACAAAAATACCCTCTTTTCCTCAACATTGCCCTTCTATGTTGTTCTAGAGGCTGGCATATTTATATTTTTCTGTCTAATAAACAGTTTAAAACTGCTTCCCATTTTCCAGATCCACAAGCCTGGGGCTGCTCTTAACAAACTGAGATTTTCCAGCTGTCACTTGGTAGCTGGATGTGAACCTGCCAACTGACCTGCTCCGTACCTGCTGCCATCGCCACAGGAGCAGTTGTCAGGCTGCACAACAAAGTAAGAGATTTAAAACAATAATTGTTTCCACACTCTCATTTACTCCATTTCCAGCAGACTGACACCCGTTGCCATGGAAACAGAGAGCAGAGTAGCAGGGATACAATCTGACCCAGAGGTTCCAGGATTCCTCCTGCTCCCATCACGCTGACAACAGCTTTGAAGAAGCGCCTTCTCTATTTATTGCACCTTCAGTAAGAATCAGAAATGTGTTACTTACGTATGCAGGAAAGATGAACTAAACTGTCTGTTGCTAATTTTTAAGCTGGACTTCCAGTCCCAATTCGCATAATGAATTTCAGGGTATATGATGATACAAGTGAACACCTCCAGCGCAGCCACCACCTTCTAACAGGGCTGGAAGAGTTCCTGCCCTAGCTGGGGACTCTCCCATGCACAGTTCATTCTACTGTACTTGAACCTCTGCATGCAATCAACTGCTTCTCCTCATTATGCCATTTTGTGTCATTAACATCTGACCAAGACAGAAACTGAGCTCAGCAATCAGAACCAAGCAGTTTCCAGGACAAGAGAGGTGAGAGCTGTCATGGTCACCAGGGAAGGAAACAGAGTGGAAAATAGTAGTCTGGAGTCAGACCCGAAATTCAGATACCAACCCTAGAACAGCATCTGCTAAGCACCACCACTTCAATATCAGAAGTTTTAATATATTTAAATATTCATCAAGTAAATCTTAAATATTTTAAATTCTATATGGCAGCAATTATTCTGGTCTTTTGATCATGACCTTTTATTTTTTGTCACTGTATTTCCATAAAGCCTCAAGAGATTTGCACCCACACTTTTCAGTGCTCAGTTACTGCAGTGTTGATTTAAAACAGCAATACCAGAGGCAAATTCCACAAGTCTCAGGGATGATGCTTATTTTCCTTAATGGCTGTTATTTGGTGAACTAATATGAGGACACATTCAGATTGTAAACATACTGCATGCAATTAAAAATTCAGTGTAATGTCCAGTGGACTTAAAATTATACTCAGGGCACCAGCTGCACCTTGAACAACAGATTTCTGGGATAATATCAGCATCAGGCGTTCACTCTGCACTGACAACTTTGGAGAAGACACCAAAAAACTTCTCAGCTGGGAAGAGATTTTTGGTACTCAGAGTCTTCCCATTCTGATTTTAATCAATGACAACTGCATTAGGTCCTACACTAAGTACTCAGGAAAGCTCATCCCAAGTTTATTTTTGGGATGCTCAGCAGAGAAATAAGATGCTTTGGGTTTTTTTCCCTCTCAATATTCAAGGTTTCAAAAAGTATCTATAAAACTTCTCTGAGTTTTCAACACTGATTACATTGTGCACTTCAGAGACTTGTGCTGTGACACTTCCCTGCAGCTTTGCCAAATGCTTTCAAAGGTCTCTGAGTTTGTGAACTCAGGTTCAACTAATTAAAGTGAATGGAGAATTCTGAATTCATGGAAACCATAGGACATCAATAAAACATAGTAGTAGGTCAGTCCAGGAGTCAGCAAGTCCACTTGCCAGGCACTGAATAATGACAAGGATGAAGACTGCCAAATAGCAAAGGGAGCTTGTGGCAGGAAAGGTCCACTCACCCCACATTCATTGCTGCCCAGAGAGAGGTACCCAGCTTGTCCTTTGTCACTGACTCCCTAAATGCTAAGACTGTCCCTTGAACGGGCATTTCTGATGTGTCATCCTATTTTCTGTGCCATTCTGCGCCCACCAACCATGAGTGTGGCCCAGAGCACTGCGATGGATTCCGAGAGACTGGAGGACTATTCTCTCCTAAGTCCTTTAACACTGGAAAAGCCAGTCTTCCCCCAAGACCCTGCAGAACTATATCTTTGCAGAGCAAGATTAACTGATGGAAACAAAAAGCCAAGGTGTTATTTTCTTGGCATGCAACAAAATAAATTAATCATCTCAAAGATGGTAAAAATTATCCTCTCACAGACTGTTTCAGTATCTGACTGTCCCCACTTCTAAGCTATTTTAATTGCAAATTCTGAAGGGCAGGAGCTTTTCTGCAGCTCACAATCTGAACACAATAAATAACAATTAGAAGTTATGTTAGCACCTACTTCTTTAGCCCAGCTACTGATTAGAAAGAGGAGGGCATCTATTCCTATCTGATGTGTACTAAGAGCTCTCCAGCTGTGCCTGAACCAACCCCCAGCTCGTGTGTGGCTGTGCCAATAGGACAGTCTGGCATGTGGAGGCACTGTGAGCCTACACAGCCTCGCTAGGCAGTGTCCTCAGGGATGCTGCCAGCAGGGACAACTGCCTCAGCTTCCTTTTCCAGTTTAAGATTGCCTGTACCATTCACTTGCCCCCCTGTCTGTCCCGTAAAGCATTTTGAATTACTGTTTATAAACTGGTAATTTCATCAGGTTATGACAGAGGACAGGCTGTATCACACCAGGTATTGTACAGGCACTGTAAAGGTGTTCTCCAGTCTTAAGGAGCTCCTGATCAAAACAGACAACACAAATGGAAAGGAAAAGTCTTCTTATTTAGAATTGATACTTAAATTTTTATCCTGATGATCCCCAAATCCCTCGTTCACTGAGGTGTGTGCACTCTATGGCCTTGAGTAGGATTACATAAAAAAAAAAACCTCACCAGGCAAGGGATCTGCCAGCAGGGCAATGCTTTCCCCTGGTGGCACAGTCACATTCAGCAGCAGCTCAGAGCCCTCTGCCCTGTGTGATTCACTCATTCCACCCCAGCACCTGAGCTCAATGACCAGCCACCAAAACAACTTCAAATCTAACTCGGGACAAGAAAGAACCAGGAAATAATTGCCTACAGTTGTTCTATGAAGAAAAGGAGATGGAAGTGGGAGAGATACAGCAACACAAGAAAATGTTAATTTCTCAAAGCTACCTGGATAAGATTTTGACAAAAATCACAATGTAATTGGCTATTCCCAGATTCAAAACAGGCCATGATTGTTAAGAAAATACTGTGTTGTTAATTTATAAGTTTGGCTGTATTGAGCAGTTTCTTGTTCTTTGCCTCTGTGAGGTTATGAGATAAGGGATGACCAGGAAGGATTATCAGCTGCTAGGAAAGGATGGTAGATTATCAGAAGGGAGAAATGAAAAGTAATCTACAAACACATCACATTTCTTAGTGATATATCTTCTCGGGGCTAAGCCCTCAGCTGTACACTTCACCTTGCATCCATAACCACAGCGTTTTATGCACTGCCATAACATGTCACATTTATTTATTGTAAGGAATTCTGTAGAAATGGACCATTAAAAGAATACATGCAAGGAAGTCCAGAGATATCAAAGTTTGTACGGAGAGCTGAGAGAAAACAACACAGAAAATTATGTGTGGAGCCAGCAAATGAGCAAGAACTCTGATGAGCAGAGGAAGGCTGAACTCTTCAGCTGCACTCCTTGCATCGACTTCTCACCAAGGTGAAAAATGGCTTTAATCAGGTCCTTGGGGTCAATGCTTGGCTCTATCAGCCTTTGCACTGACAGCCAGCAAGTCATTCCACCTTGCTGGGAAATCAAAGTATGGGGTGGAAATGGCAAGACCTGCAACTTGAAATCAGAATTATGGGGACTCTTCGCCAGTGGAGTCAACAAAGTCCATCTTAGTTCCCTCTCTAAAAAATGATAAGCCTCTTTGCCTGCCTGTGTGAAGAAACACTTCTCCAAAACACTCTTGCTCCTGGTGAGCTGGGGATTTTTCCCACACCAACTCCTAAAAATGTAATTCTGTTTTGTTGCTTTGCAATGAAAACAAAGCCACACAGTGCCAGATACAGGAGAGCCAGATGACACAGGAGGGATGGATGGCCGCAAACTGTGGCACCCAGCCAGGCTGCCTGAAGCACTCACAGCCAGTCTCACAGCTTGAGGTATCCATCCTGGATTAGGCCATTATTTTGGCAAGTCTAAATGTTTGCCCTTAGCAGCCAGAAGCACCAAATATTTCAGGAGGAGATAAATCCTTCCTCCTTGAAACAGCTGTCCTCCTTCAGGTTAAAAATCCCACTCCTGATTTCAGCTCAAGATCACTTGGCTTGATGTTTGTCTTGAGTAACTGTACATGTTACTGACCAAAGCATTCTTAAATCCTTTCAAAATCCTACTACGTTTGTTAGAAAGTGAAAAAAATCCACACTGAAAACCCACCTCATTTATTCTGGCAACCAAAAGAATTACCCACAGCTTGGCACGCAGGAGAAAAATTATTTCTAGTTATTCCTTTAATATTGACCATTGTTCCTTTAATAGTGACCATCTCTCAGATTTCAGGGTCTTCATGACCAGGGAATACAGGTTTGCAGTAGTTTAATACAGCAGACACAGAACAGGCCCAGTCATCTCAAATACACTGTAATTCAGTGTATTGGGGTGCCCTGGGAGAAGGATAGGAGAGACACCAGTTTTCCTCCTTACACTGGATTTACTCATATCCAGGGAGCTCTGTGGAATGCAAGTTTAACAGTCTGGGTGCAGGGCAGGCCAAAGCCTGTGCATGAAGTTGGACTTACAGTTAAAAGGTAGAGATTAGATCCTACTGCAAACTGAACTTAAATCTTGCTGGCAGGAAGGCCAACAGAGTATCAATCATGTTGAATTTTCCTACAGCCAAGATTTAGGTCTACTTTAGAAGAGATGCAATTACTAAAAAAGAAAGAGATCAGAGTTCATGCAGAGCACCAAATTAGCTGGCAGTAGAAACTCTCTGATGTTTAGATTTATCCCCGTGTTATACACTATGAATCTGTACACAACCAGTTCAGTTTCAGGAAGATTCATCCCTGAGAGACATGACAAATTCCAAATGCCACTAAACACAGGCCTTTATTAACCACTATGTCCTGTCCTTTTTAAGCCAGAGGGAAATAGAATCAGAAATTTCTCCACATGGCGGCTTTTTTTTTTTCTCCTCAAAGAAAATCTGGAGCTGTGAGGTGTTTTGGATTTGGGTTTTGTTGTTGGTTTTTTCCCCACATACACGAGTTTCAAATCATTCAAGGCTGAAGAATTTCTTTGCCAAATTTCAGCAAGGACAAACTATTTTATGTTCAACTTACAAAACCTCAAAAATTCAAACCTGTAAATACTGATCGGTGTTATAATAATGGAAATGTAAAATGTTAGCACTGTAATAAAATAAACAGTGGCTATCTTTTCACCCCATCAACGGGCATCAAATGAAGTAAAATATGAAACCTTCAAATATAACCTTTCACTAGATTTATCAACACATGATAAAGGAATGACTTCTCAGTTTACATGCTATAATGCTGCAAAGAGGATGTAGCTCCTTACCAAACTAAAACAAACCAACAGAATGGGAAATTCATGTGTTTACTATACAAACAAACCAAGAGATACAGGTACATTCTTGCTCTATTTACTGACACAGGACAATATATTTACTGCTTTAGCTGGTCTTTTTGTTACAAATATTTGGTTGCTCCTGCTGGTCAACTTGCCTATTTAATTTCATTGTTTGGCATAATAAAGGCTTTTCCTAATAGCTGCTCCTATTTCACAAATCATAACAAATGACTTTCCCATTCATTTCATTTTCAAGAGCAGGGTCAGAGGAAACTCAGACAATCCCTCCCTTCCCTTAAACCTTTGAGCCTTGAATTTCCTATGGGCAAGACATCTCTGGAGACCCAGAGCCAGACCATGGGAACAGCCATCCATAGGGACTTAGGCAGAATTCACACAGCGAGAAATCTGAGCTCAGATCAGCAAAGTGCTGGTGATCAGGGCAGGACACCTTGAGTCTCCTGTTTAGTATTCATCTAGTCCAGATGGTGAGACCCCCAGCCTAAATGGCAAGCTGAGCACAACTATGGCTGTGACCTTACCATGCAATTCCAGAACCCATCCCGTGCACATCAGTGCCAACAGGGCATCAAGACATGCCTTAGCTAAACTTCTTAGTGAGACTGTTCTGACCTCTGGGCTTTGTCCCAGCCTGTCCCTTTCCCATCTTCCATGATTTGCCTCCCTTCCATTGCCCTAAGCATGCTATATGTTCCCTATTTCCACAAAAACTGCAGCTGTTCTCAGTACAGCAGACTTCAGCTGTAAAGGCCATGAGGTGGACATGAACTAGTTTTCACCATTTTTCAAGTGATTGGAGGCACATTTTTCCAGGCAGGTATCTACAGACACTAGAGAAGGACTAATATATAATCAGCATGCCCAAACGTACATGGCATACCTTAGCAGCAGGAACAACCCATTTCCCATCACAGCAACTCAAATATATGTTTTTTAAAAGACCACTAAAGCGTCATGCTAACTATTAAACAAGACAAGAAGAGAAGAAATAGCCTATGAGTATAAACTGAGAGATTTAATGTTGCAGGCAATAGCACTTTGGTAGTTGCTTGATCATTTTAAATTGAGTAGTTTTGGAAATAAAGCAGGTCATCGCAGGGGTTTTTTTTCAATTCTCCGTCTTAGGATCACCTCACCTGGAATATAATCATCAATAAAATTTAATGTGTCAGGAAAAAAAATGCTTCCTTTCAGTTTCCTTTTAGACAGTTTAGCTACACTTTTGAAGTACAGGTGAAATATTGTTTAAAAAAAACACCACCAGGACTACCGTCCAAACTGACTGCAATGTTTATAGCATAGCTGTGGCTGTAGCTTTGCAAAATTTCAATAAATGAGAGAGAAAATACAGGCAAATGCCTGTAACAATATTGCAAAGATCATTTAAAATAAGAAAATATACTTGTGACTGTATTTAAAAGGAAAAAGCTAGCAGCAAACACAGAAGAACTGAACCTAGTGCTGCCCCACCTCTACCAGTGCTCAGCCTTGCATGCCATTTAAAAGGCATATTCTTGCCTGTTTAGGGATTATTCTTTCTCTACCTAATCCTCTTCTAACTCCCACAAAGGCAGCATTTGAGCGTGGAGGAAGCAGTATCCCCTGCAGAGGCTGCAGCTGTCACTGCCAAACCAGCATTTCTTTGGAAATCAGTAAACAGCCTCACCTTTAACAATCTGTTAGAGATTGCATTCCCAGGGTGCCATCTATCCTGGTTTATGTGTGATCATTGCCCAATTTGTTCTTATTATGTTATTAGTGCTGAAAGATGTTTTCCATTAGATGGTGCAAGCTTTCAAGTTCTTGCTGGCTAAAAGATGAAGTTAAAGGCTTTCTGCCCTTAAGGGAGAGACATATTTGCAAACATTTAGTTTTTATGGAGCAGATCTCTTTGCACAATAGCTTTACTGTTTGGATTTTCAGGTGTCATACATGAAATGAAGCTCCCAGTCTACCCAGGATCTTTTCACAACAGCCTTCATAACACCTTAATACTTCACGAGAAGTCTGATCAGTGTATTTGATATCATAGTTTTAAAAAGCGTCATAATATGGTATTCAGTAACACCAGCATCAGGTACAGAAAAAGCATGATGTGCAGGAGGGGCTGGTTTCAGTAAAATATTAGTTCCCAATCCAAAGGGTCTAAGAGTAGTGACCAACAGCTGCTCTTGGGTACTATTCAATAGTCAGAGTGAGCAGAGTTTGGGCAAACCACAGTCCAGAGCAGCCCGGTGTCCCTACCACAACGTCCTTGTCACAGCCACATGCACACAGGCAGACATTTAATACCCATGGAAACACCACTTTTTTCTATTTTACTGCAGCTCTTCTGTGCTGAGATAAAAGGAACTCACTGGGTGCTCTCTGCTCCCAGAACTGCATCAGTCCTGAGCCTCTGGGCTTACTCTGGCATTTACTGTGCGGTACAAATTAACAAATCAGAGTTCAAATGCATGCTCTTCACTTTTGCTGAAGAATTCCTTGTTCATACATTGGGCTGTTGTTTTATTTTATTCAATAAGAAAAACCCTACATCACTATGCCAATGCCTTTTAATTTGTCCATTAAAATGCTTTTACTTTTAAAGCACATACCTCACCAGGTCCTTCCCAAATATGCACGATCTTTCTCATTCTACAAATGACACTCAAAATGGGGTGCCTGTCCAGGACCATACTGAGTCTATAGAAGACACAGAATTAGAGCCCAGCACTCCTGAATTCTTGTTTTGCCTCCTACATTCATGATGGACAGTCAATCTGGTGGCATTCTTGTAGGAAGATCTCCCCCACCAACTGTTAGTCTAAGTAATAGTAAAATATAAAACTTTCACAGGCCAAATACCTTTGCAACTTTATGCCTATACTGAGTTATACTTTTGTAAACTCAAACTCAGTAAAGTTTATCCATTTCTAGTGACAAGAATTAATTCCCTTTTTAGCATTAGGACCTCCACTCAGAAAACTAAGACCAGTAACACTGAACTTGAGCAAAACACAGTGCACAGATGTGGAAACTCCAGTACATGTGCCCCACTCTGGTAGGAGGGATGTAGTTCCTGTTACCCCAATCCAATGCTGACAGATATTTCGGCTTGTAAGTGACAAACACAAATGTTACCTAATTTCAGGTTGCACCACAGCAATTCTAAATGTAAAACCATCCAATTACAAAATACTGTTCCCAAAGTACAAAGCTGCTCATGTATCCACTACAGCCCCCAAGCACTTCTTCATCTCCTGAAAAACATGCTCAATCAGAAGGAGCTACAACAGCAATAACAAGAACAACCTTCTCTAACTCTAGTTCTCAGGCATACAAGCTCCTGTAGTTCTATACACAGAAATGAGTTTCATTTTTATATATTGTTCCAGGGAAGCCTCTTTTTCCTTCTCTGGTTCCTATAGTACATATTTCCCCCCCCAGTGTTTGTACAAAAGGATTTTTGGTGGGTCACACACAGCATAAAACCTTAATTTTGGATTAATAATTAGGGGATAAAATGTCAGAAATTTATTTTATACAAAGTTTAGAAGTTGCCAATCATATGATTTTGACAGTTCTCAGGTAATGAGCATCATCTTCAATACAAAGTTCCAGGGGAGTAAGTACAAACTCTATAACATATGAGATATATGTAAGATAAAGTAACTTGAGAACATAAATACACCTTTTTTCCTCTCTCAGTCTACTGAAAATGTTTTTAGGTTTCCCAGACTTCATGAAATGAACTATTTCTTTATTCTTGCACAGAAGTTTTGGGATTACTAATATTAATAATAAAATATTCTGTCAGTTACATGATTAAACAAGGACACCTTTCTCAGGACTGCAATGCAGAAATATAGAATATTATTTTAAAATTGTCTTGCAAGTATAGACAATACAATGTGAATGTGCAAGCTCATGGTGTCTCCAGCAAATATTTCGAATTATTTGGTCTGCAAGTACCTCAACATTCACAACTGAGGGGAAGAAGGACTTGAAAAAGCAATACATTGTTCATAAGGTGAAGCCCTAAATAGACCCCAGAATGGTCCATTTAAAATAAATAGTTCAACTGGTTTAAAACAATCAATATTTAATCATGCAAAATTGTATTTTTAACTTCAAAAGCTTAAACTGGTCATGGTCCACCAATCCCATTCCTGTCTTCTAAAACAACAGCTGCTGCCAAACCCTGGGACACTTTGGTGCCCCTCCTACTGCACCGCTGTCTGGATCTGGTAATTACATTGGATGGTTCTCCTCTACCTCAACACCCAATCTGATGAATCAGACTGATTAACCCTAGTTAAGAAGCCTAACTAAAATGAGGCAGCTCCTAAGACCATCCAGGGGAGATATCCGTAAGACCTGTTCCTGTTTGATGCTCTGGGAATGAAACTCTGCTACAAACACACCAGCCAAAGTGCAGATGTTCTGGGGGCTGCTGAGATGGGCATCACCAGCTCAGACATCGTTCACTCAGACATCGAGCCTTCTGCTCGGTAAGAGAGAAGAGTAAGCACTGCTTCCTCACTGCTACCCAGAACGGCCAAGGTGTGAATTACAGTGACAGCACTAAATTTATCAGCTCAATTACAGTCTTTTTCCATAGAATATATTAAAATATAAGCAAAGAGATCCACACGCTGCTCTTTCCTAAAGGAACTAGTAATTACCAGCCATTCTGGAATCAGGTAATGTATTTTTCCTTGGCTAACTCTGCCTTTCCCTAAAAAGGAAGAGTATATAAATATTCAAAGAACAGTGATACTTAAGAGTTCTAAAATTTAGAGGACACTTCAACAATGCCCAATAGAACACATTCCACCCAAAATAAATTTGAAAATGCCATTTAAGTCATTGTCCAGTATGACAGCAGATACCTAATCCTAATTCCCTTTAAAGGCTCTTACATTTTTAAGTCTGAAGTCACTGGATTGGTCCCTCTGGGTAGGGACAGAGGAGCTGTGAAAATCAGAATGAACCACCACAGTGATGGTAACCAGAAGGCCGCTGTAAATCGAGGAGTTAGTGATCCACGGAACAGTCCAACCCACAGAGGCACAGGCTGGGCTGGGCTGCAGGTACAGCTTAACCTTCAGGTTTGCATTGTGCTGCACATAAACCTCAGCTGCAAGATAAACTTAAGGAGCCAAGTGTAATGAGGTGAGGTGGGCAGCTCCCACCCAGCACCAACATTCCATTCCTGGGGGGGCCCTTGCCTTGACGAGAAGTGCCACAAGTTCTTGTGTGAAGGATGGTTTTCTTTGACAATAGAAATAATAAGCAGAATTGATTTCCTTTAAGAAAATCCCGAAATATCTCAAAAGAACCCCAAACTGATGCACAGGTTTCCCACAGATGGGATCTGCCTCATGTCCCACACCCTGGTTGGAAGCCCATCTGATCTCAAATTTGAAGTCCCCAGTATCTGAGATGTAAGATATGTAAGAGATGTAAGTTTTTTACATACTTCATAGAGTCCAAGTGGTGTTTTTTACTGGAATCATAATGAACCATCACTTCCTTGTGCAGAATAGCAACATGGAAAAAAAACAAATCCTTCAAGGTTTTCTCCCAGAATTTCCAACAGCAAAGCCTTCACTTTGGCTCTAAGCCTAGTTATGTAAGTGTACTAACTACTGACTGCTTGAGCACTGAGGAACAATGGCCACAACTACTAATTATCTTTACAGAAAGGTATGTTTGGAGGCTTTGCATCTTACATATGTAAAAAAATAGTTTACTATTTCATTGCTGAGACTTAGATCTGAAAGATTCAGTCAGGATTTGAATTTAGGTTTGCCAAAAGAAATACTCTATTTTCGTGTTCAGAACTGAAACAGATTCCTCTCCAGCACTTGTCACTATTTATTCCAATATGCTCCAGCTTTAGGAATACTTAAATAAGAGAAGTCCTTGGGACTGTAGGCTCTCCAGACTCTGCCTGGCTTCAATCCCCTGGAACCTGAGAGAGGAAGCAGTGCTTGCATGGAGGGCTGTCCAGGGAACCAGCTCAGACTGAGGGAGTGCAGCACCAAGGGTAGCCTGAGCATCACAGAACACTAAGGCTGACGTGGCCATTGACTAAGGAGTACAAGGGAGGAGTTATTTACTGGAGGAAACATTTTAATGGCACCAATTGCTAATGCCAAGGTTTTAATTTGGCAATATCAGTGATTGTCTCAAAAAACAGAGAGCTGTCTCAGTGGACCATGCACTTATCCTCACATTCTAAATTAAGGGCCATGTTCCTGTGGAACAGACTCCTCACTCCTTAGCAGTTTATTACATTGTAGTAGCCGTATCCAGAAGTTAAGTAGGTTGAATCTACTTTAGCTGTGAACCCTGATCAGATCTCTGTATTGTTATTATTTAATTCCTTCTGAATCATGAGAGTCAGAGAAAATAAGTTATTATATATCCCTAAATATTCCCCATTTTGATATATTACTCCAATAACCCAGTAATTTTATTTTTATCTCCTAGAGAGATATAGAAACAGGAACATAGAAATACAATATAGAAACAAAGAAATAAAGGAACACAGAATGGTAAGTTAAAAAATAAAAAAATATGGTAATAGAGCTCTCAGACACAAACCATACGTGGTTTCAATGCATAAAACACAACTGAAAATTAAAATCCAATTGATTTCTCTTGGGTGCGGACATTGTGACACTTCAAGTCCTGACTAAACAAGTTCAGTACTTAGAGACAGACGGATACAGGGAAAAGCCCACAAATTTCCCTTGCCACGCACAAAGTAGGATGAGAAGTTTTGGTACTTCTGTCACTTCAGAGTAGATAGTGGAAAAAAAATATTTTGGCACTTCCACAGGGAGTTTGGGAGTCACTAAAGCCCCCCAGACTCCCCAGCTAGCAGCAGGGAGAGGGAACTGTAACAAAGCAGGAGGGGCTTGTTTCTAGGGCCAGATTTTCTCTGGGGCAGCCTTACCTTTGGGAATCAGTTCCCCTGCTAGCTGGAATATCCTTGGATAAGTTACAGTGCATTTTGCCCTGTTACTTAAGAGCCACAGAAGTTCCGCGTCCATTGTCCAACAGTGTCCAAAGCCACCATTATTCCATAACAATTTCTAGAAGGTTCCAGTACAAACTCCTACTTTGTCCTTCTGAAGAAAATTCCAAAATGTACTCCACATCTGTGAAATTCCAGTTTTACTATTAAAGTTTGCCTCTCCCATTTTAATTAACTATCCCAGAACTATCAAAATCCTTGTAATTTATGAGCCATATTGTGATCACATTATTAACCCCCATTAGTAGTTTCTCATTGAAACAGCTCTGTTAGGTCAGTGGAATAGCTTGCGTGAATGATTTACCAGACCATAATCTAACTAAGTATCTCAAAAGGCTCTGAGAAACCTTACATTTGTTAACACTGTGTATGAAGATGCGATGGATAAAAATTTATGATGTAGAAATGCAATATACCCTATTGAATACCTACTCCTTAATATGTACATTCAGATAATGGTCTAATTTAGAACCTTATAAAAACCTTTATATAACCAGTTAGCATTTATAGTAGTGCCCAGAACAATGCTCCCAGCAGAGGTAATGGCCTGTATTGTACCATTATAGATGTTTGAGATAACTTTGTCAGAGATGACTTAGTAATTTTCATTATGATATTCTGATTTCCAGCGTGTTCTGAAAGGTTAAGTGTGCAGAGGGAAGTTTTCCATATCTGAAATTTTCTTTGTGTTTTGGGAGGTTTTCCTTTAAAGGTCAAATAAAACATGGTCTTGTCATTTCCCTGAACATGTTCTCAAAAATTTACAGGTTGGGTTTTTTTTTTTTTGCTTGTAAGAACTCTTTGGGGGTTCCTGAGCAGTTCCATTATTTGGAGCACAGCAAAAGTTGGCACGACAAGATTTCTCGTATTAAGTCTGCACCTGTTCACCTGAAAAACTGTGTACACTTGATCAAATTTTTACCTGAGAAGCATCTCTGTTTATATATGCTCAGATTCTACTTGGGAGTGGCATTTTCTAGTTCCTCAGTCTTTGACTTCCTGGCCTTATTAGAGCTCTTGGCCACCAACCTTGATGTGTGGCAGTAAACTTAGAATTCAGTGAGATTACATAGATTATATAGACAATGTTTCCTTTCTATACACTGTGTACTACCAAAATAATTCAATAGTATGTGCTGGTGCTTGTTACGTGGATCATTTCCTGGCAAACCCCATTGCCATTTGGCCTTTTCTAGGCTCATCCCCTTCCAGAATTCACACTGGTCTGCCTGTGCTGTACTGTAAGCACAAAAACTTCACATCAGCGCAGTATTTTTAATTAGATATAAATAATTGACTTTTAGGTACCTATGAAAACACAGCTGACAGACAAGAAAACATTGGAGCAATGGCAGTTCTTATTCTAAGGAGTGTTATGAATGTAATGGCCTGAGAAACAACAAATTAGAGACTGAGTCATTGTTTGCTTCATTTTAAAATTCATTCCACACTATTTCAAGTACTCTCAAATCAATAGATTTTGTAATAGATTAAGCTTCAATGAGCTATCAGAATCAGATTAAGTAGACTAGATCACAGAATCATTAAGGCTGGAAAAGACCATGAAGATCACTGGGTCCAACTGTTGCCAGCAATGCCAAGCCCACACCACTAAGCCACATCCCTGAGTTCCACAGCTACATGTCTTAAGTCCCTCCAGGGATGGGGACTCCACCACTGCCCAGGACAGACTGTTCCAGTGCCTTGGCCATCCTTTCAGTGAATTTTTCCTAGTGTTCAATCCAAACCAACTTGAGCCAGTTTGCTCTGGTCCTGTTGCTTATTGCTTGGGAGAAGAGACCGACCCCCACCCAGCTCCAACCCCTTTCAGGGAGTTGCAGAGCGCAGTAAGGTACTCCCTGAGCCTCCTTTCCCGCAGGATAAACACCCTCAGCTCCCGCAACTGCTCCTCATCAGACCTGAGCTCCAAACCCTTTCCCAGCTCCAGTGCCCTTCTCTGGACTCACTCCAGGACTTCAGCATCTTTCTTATAGTGAAGGGCCCAAAATGTGTATGCAGATCATAAAAGCCCCCAGCACTGTCAGCCCGGGCAAGGAAAGTTGAAATAATTCATGATGTTACAGTCATTATGAGTCTGAGTTACAGCATAAGTGAGCAGCAACTTATTTGTGTTTCCTAATTAGCACACTCGGAACAAAGCACTCTTTGAACTAACCACCTCCAGTCACAGCCCAGCTCAAGACAAGTTACATGGAGCCCTTGGCCACCACAGAACAGACTTTTTAGCCACTTCTTTCTTGATAGTCTCTCACTTATATTGGTGTAAAGGATGAGATGGAAGTCAGTTCATCAACTCCAGACCCCCAACACAGCACATCCAGCCAGACCTACAGTCTCCTCATCTCCCTCCAGCGCATCACAACCTATGAAACAGCCAAATCTAAATGATAAGGTTCCATCTCATAGCAAAAGTTATTGTAATTAGTCTCTATGTGTTTGACTTTGTACAATTAAACTTCATTCCACTTCCATTAGTCAAGTCTACAAGGCCATATAAAATTTGTGGATGACAAAATGAGAAAGTATTGCCAGTATTAGAGGAAGACTGGATCATAATTCAGAAAGAATTATTCCCCTAAGTCTACCTAAGCCTCCCTAAATTACGACCCAGTCCTCCTCCAAAACTGGTAATACTTTCTGACTTTGTGTCAGACACAAATTTTATAATTGCAACCCACTTTGTTCTTGTAACAAGGTCACTAATTGAAATATTAGACAGGATTGCTCTCCAGACCAAATCTTGAGAAACAGCACTAGTTACTTCTCTTCACTCTGGGAACTTCTCCTTTAATAAAATTTACCAAAGCTTCTACTTTAGCAAGCTTTTTATCCACTTCAGTTTTTTAATTAATCCCCATTTTCTCATTCCATAATAACAATTTCCCTTGAGGAACTATGTCAAATACTTTGCTTAAATTTAGACAGATTAGTTTCATTGCATTATCCTTGTTTGAGAGGTCAACTATCTTATCAAGATATTAAATTACTCTGATAAAACCTGCACTTGATGAAACGATATCACATGTTATTCCATTTACCTCTGAAGCCCTCATTGTTTTCTCACTCAAAACCTAGACATTTCACATATCATTGAGGTCAAACTCATGAGTTTATGCATTGCTTAGTTAACTTTTACTTTTAGGAGCATATCGTGTTTGTTATTCACTATAATATCAGGATCTGTAGGGGACAGTGCAGCAGACAGTGTAACAAGGAGAGAGTGGCTTCAGGCAGAATAAGGTAGAGATTTAACCACAGTCCTTGATCACAGAGCCCTGTACATTAACATGAATGGATGCTAAATAACCCAGGCACATATCGCGACACAAGTGTGAGCTGCCTTTAACACCAGCACTGTGGGGAGAACCTCTTTCTGTGGAGACGAGGAAGAGCAGAGAGCTCTCCCTGAACCTCGGTGTACCACAAAGTGCAGTGCTGGAGGGGGAAGAGATTGCCAACCATTCACTGGGAAGAGCTGCCTAAAGATGTGAAGAACTGTGAGCTGGTGAACCTCGTCAGAGACAGGAGCTGTGCAGCACACCAGGAGCAGCGGGAAGGGTCTCACAACGCTGCACACCAGGGTCCCCAGAGTCAGAAGGGACATACACATGCACCCTTCCCACTATTTTTATTCTTTACTCAGTGATTCAGTTAAGCATCCATGACCACACTTTTCTTACCCAGGTGCCAAAAGAACCAGGATGACCCCAGAAAAAATAAAAAATTCCCTGTACTTTGAAAACAGAAGTGCAAGAGTTGCACACATCTGGAGTAACTGTACAGTGAACAGACACTTCCAAAAATCATTCTACAGCTTCTGGTCACTCCCAAAGATTTGCCTGCAGACTTTCTGGAAGCTGCAGGAACACCATGGAAATATTTGTAAGGTCACTCAAATAAATGGATTTACTTTGATACAATCAAAAATGTTGCAGGTAATTTTTATTGTCCAAAGTCTTTTCTAATGAACAACAAGGCAATACCATCAAATTTTTTTCTCCGGTGATTTTTTTTTTCCTTCCAGCACATTGAACTGACACGACACACAGCCAGACATAACAGTTTCATCAGCAGTGGAAACAGGACTTTGGTGTAGGAAGTGCTCTGTGTTAAAGTGACTTGAAAGGAACAACCACCACCTCCTCCCCTGGTAAACTTAAAATGCCATCACATTCTGCAGGCACTGTAATATCCAGGGCTACATGGGGAAATCTAACCACCCTAAATATAATAAGTAGTTTCTGCCTGGGAAAAATTCTCAGGCCAGAGATTCTTTATGAACTACACATTGTTAAGAACAAGTCACTAAGAATAAAACGGATTTTGTCATCACCTGCATGAGCTCAAGAGCTCTACAGGTTATTGGTATTGATTTGGCATTCAGAAGAACGTTACCCTAATCCTTTCAAGAGAGCCTAACTCAGCAAGAAACAAAGTAGCACCATTTATGTTAGGGTTGGAACTGTATAATAATGGCAGAGTTTGAGTTATTTCACGTTCTGTCAGTCAGCTTGAAGCGTGAAGCACACAGATAGGAAAGTGTGGAAGAAGAGAGATTTTTTGAAAAATAGGAAGCCTTGAGACACTTTTTGACTTCAGCCTATTCATTATTAATTGGCCTTTGATACACTTAAAAGGTGAAATTGAACCAGTGAAGAACCCAAAGCTAGTGTTTGTTGATACCCTGGCTGAGAATTATTTGAGAAAATATTAGAAGACTCAAAGTGGACTCAAGAGAATTAATTAATCCCAATGATGACATGCTTAATTCATCTGTATTCCCATATGTGGTAAGTAATCAGAGATACCATACACATCAAAGGCACCTTAGTAAGGCCAGGATCCCTTCTATCTACATTTTCTTTTTGTTTTTCACCACTTCTATTTCTTACAGCAGGCATCAGAACTGCCCTAACAAAACAATATACTTTCTGCAAAGCTGTTCAGAACACCTTACCTGAGTTATTTACATGCTGGTTATAATTTATGAATAGACAACAATGACTAGCATTGTGTTCAGAAGATAAGCAACAGCCCTTGACAGCAATAAGAAATTTATTTTTTTCTCCTTTGTCCTTAAGTAGATGCTGTGAAATATTGTACAAAACCAGGAATAACATAGATCGCCTCTTCCCTAAAGCTTGACAAGAAGAGAAAGCGACATGCATGCAACACAAACTGGAGAAGACAAAAAACATTTTCATTTCAAAGGAAACCTTAACTTTAAATTATCATGTATCAATGCAAATAACAAGGGACCACCCTTAAGGAATAGAACTCACTCATCGTCAGACATCAAAAACCTTAGGCCAGAGCAGGTGATCTGTGACATAATAAAGGCACGTATGACAGGAACTGGCACACATTTCCCTATTTCTTGAGCCTCAAAGCAGTGCAATTGAGCCACGAAGGCCAAAGAAATTTCATGGCAACCAGCGAGCATAAACTGGAGAAATCAGCACAGGGTCTTTTCTCTGCAGAATAGCCACAACTCCAGCCCCTACCACAGAGGTACAAGGGAAGGAGAATCAATCACTATTCAAGTTTCACCCCAAAACGTCATAATTTATTTTCTTTTTCATTCAGGCAAAAATCTCTTTTGTCTCCTTGATGCACTTTGCAATACCACAACCTCACTACTGCCTACTCCCCATCTATCCAAACGTAACCCCTGCCTAAACATTTCAAGAGCGACATGATTTGTGTTTGCTGAACTGTATGACTCAAGTCAAAAATGAGCAGAGAGAACAATCACAGACCCTGCCAAGAGCATGTCATAAATATGCTTTGAGTATCTGAACTTTACAGTACTTTAATCCACAAAATAAGGTGATAAAATCCTCCCTCAGTAATCTAGTGCCATGATTTTATACCCGTGCACAGATACGCATGACAGACCTGCAAAGATTCTCATTTATTGGTGCCTGGTATATCCTTGTCCCTGTATTTCTAACTGAATTTACTCCAACAAGAAGGAAGGGAAGAGGTGGAGACTGATACATACCTTATTGTTGCCACAGTCTGAGGCAGAGCTGGGGTGGGCTGTGCCCTCCATGGCAGTCTCAGTGAGACAAAGGTCTGATGAATTATGGAACAACATCCCAGTTCTGATCAAGCTTCCTCCTGCTGACCCCCAAAACACTGGCGTTATGAGGATCACAAGTTGAATCCCTGTTAGGTTCACTTGGACTGACCACTTAGCATTGATCATTTTCTTGGCGTGGGCTTCTTATGGGTTACAACTTGACAGCAATAGGACTCGTAGGTTAGTTCCTCAAGGAGCCTACAGGCATTTCCATTCCTGAGGCTCTCACTGAACAGCGCACACCAGACAGCCATCCTTTACGTTCACATTTTTGAGAAACAAAAGAGGGAAAATAGGCTTCCAAAAAAAAAATCTAGAGCTGATTCCTTTATCATTAAAGAAAGGCACACACATGTATGACAGAAACAACAGCTGTGCTTTCTCAACCTGTTTCCTCAATACTCTTGAGAATTCTTTAGACCAAGAATGTTTGTGGTCTAGATGTAGATGCTGGACAATTGGAGCCGCTTTACATGACTGGAAGGATCTCATCTAGATAGAGCAAATACAGGAGCTACAGACTGATTATTACCTCATCCATTCAAGTCTTTTCTTCTACTGCTCTGTATATGGATTCTTCAAAAAAGAAAGGAAATCAGTGTCTCTGTATTTTCTGCACCTCTCTTCTCCATTTTTCTACTGTATTTGAAATCAGAGTGAAAGAACTCAAAATCTACAGCATCATTTCCCTTGAGACTTCCTCCACTGAAGGGATAACTTCAGGTTGGGATCCAATTGCCCAAAGAGCTGGCCATTCCCATCCCAGAGCCCTCCATGCATCTACTGCATCAGCAGCTTCCTACTTCCTTCCCTGCCCTAGCCTCATAAAAGGGTAGTCAGTGATCAATGAATCCCATCATGCCATTGATCTGATGGAAAATGGGGTTTTTTTCCTCCCCTACATTATTTTCCCATAAGAGCAACTAAGTGATCAATCCCACCAAGTGATCCCATAATCACCAGACCTGAACCTTCTCATTTTCAATTCTCCATATTAATAACCATTAATTTGTTGTTCTGCCTCCAAAGAAATTCCATTCCTCTGCTGTCCCTGTACACAGAACTTCACCAGGATGCTGAAAGATTTAACAACCAACCCAGTCTGACACAAACATTTGTGTGACACTCTCCCATCCCCTTAACACACACAGTAAGAGAACACTAACACAGCTACACAACACATTGATAAGACATGGGACAGCAGCTCCTTTTAACCAAACATTCACATAAAGCATACATACATTATTTCCTCAAGAAATTCATGTTGAATCTGTTGCATTGTTTGAAGGACTTGACAGCACTTCTATTTCCACCACCACTCCCACCCATTTTTCAAGTGCCTAAATAACAGGACAATCTATAACAGTAATCCCCTGCAGCTGTGTGTAAACCCGACACTGGGTTCTCAAAGGCAAGAAACTCAAAGGCTTTTCAGAGAGTTCATTTGTAGTGCAGGTTCTGGTCACTTTTTATTTATTTTCCTTCTCTCAAAGTTGTAACTTAAGTTTACTAGCAATTTGAGAGTGTGTATTATGAGAGTAATGGCCTTTAAGCTGATGTTTCATATAAAACCCCCAACTTCCACTAAATTAAATAAGTGGAAGTATTAGAAAGCTTTTAAACATTTTAGCATTTTCCATATTGGTCCAGGTAAGTTGTTCTATACTGACTTGGCAAATACACAAAGCCAAATTTGAAGTCTGAGAGCACTTCCAAATTAAAACTTAACTGATTGCAGCTCAGCCTAGGGTGGGTGGGAAGCAAGTGCTGCTGTGAGAAGCACACCTAGAGCCATTAGCTGCAGATGGACTGCTCCAGAAGCACCTGAAACAAGCCAAGGGAAATAATGAGGAGTTTTGAAAGTTATCTGCTCTCTAATGAGAACATTTCGACCTTTATGAACACACCAGTCACAGCTCCTTTAGTCCTGCCTGTGATATTGCCACTTAGAAAATCACACCATACGCACACTCTGGAAGTGGTGACCTGATCAAAACAACCAAAGATGAGTGTGCCGAGGAGCCACAAACCCACCCAGAGAGCGCCCTTTGCTTGGGAAGCCTCAGCATCCAAACAGTTTGCCTTTGCCATAACTCTTATCCCGGGTCTATAGGGGAGGCAACATCTGAACCCTTTCTGATCAGCTCAATAATAAACTCCTACAAAATATAAAAGTAAACATTTTGCTGCATGTTTCACACCATAAACGTACCGCAACAGGCAGAATACAGAATTTTTAGCTCAGTGTGATGTTGTCAGTTTAACTTCGGCTCTCCTTGCTGGGCTCCCTCTCCTGGAGCACACAGGGTAGTTCAACTCTTCAGCAACACCGAGGGGTTTGGCTGACCTGAACTTCAAGCTTTATTTCTCCTATTCTTTCATTTGCTTCCCTCCCAGGAAATACAATTTCCCTCATTCTGAAACGCTCTTCTACCAAAAACTAGACAAATTTTGGCAATAAGTCATGACAAGCACTCTTCTGAACACACAAAAGGCAGTGTTTGCAGTAGACTTCGTCTAGACATTCTTGTTGTCAAGGATGGAGCACTGTGTCCAGCCCTGGAACCTCAGGATAGCAACCATGGACCTCTGGGAGCAGGTCACAAAAATACCAGAGGGCTGGAGCAAATCCCCTTTGAGGAAAGACTGAGAGTCAGGATAGTTCAACCAGGAGAAGAAAAGGCTTTGGGGAGATCTCAGAGCATCGTCCTATACCCTGAAGAGGACCTAAAAGAAACTTTTTAGCAGGGTCTGTTGCAACAGGACCGGGGATAGTTAAAAACTAAGAGAGAGCAGATTTAGTCTAGGTATAAAGAAGACATTTTTCACAAATGAAACACTGGTGAAACACTGGCAGGGGTTGCTCAGAGAGGAGGTGATGCCCCATCCCTGAAAAAAATCAAGGTCAGATTGGATGGGGCTCTGAGCAACCCGGAGAAGTTGCAGACGTCTTGGTTCACAGCAGAGGTGTGGATTAGTAGCTTTAAAGGTCCCTTTCAACACAAACTATTCTCTGATTCTACATCTAGCTGCCTTTTTTTGTGCTTTTTTCCAGATCTCTTCAAATGTAAAATGAGTGGGGATTTTCTTGAGATGGGGGGAACAGACAGCATGGTGAAAAGATTAAATCATGTACATTTTTGGGAGAATGGCAAGCCAGACTGGCATGAGAAGCTGAAATAAGCACTGATGGATAGTGGAAGAGTCCCCTGAGGATCCTTAGAGCCACCAAGATTCAGGGCCAGACTCATCCTGCTGTACCCCACATTGAGGGAATTGACAAGATAACAGTAATCAGAACAGTGATTCAAACTCTCTTACCCTTATTAAAAACAGCTATAGGAAATTCTGTGTTCTATCCTGTCAGTTTTTCATATCACCTTCCTCCACTTCCAGATTTAAAAAAAAGCCCCAAGAAACAAACATTAAAAAAAAAATCCAGAGCGGATTAATTTAAGGATTATGCAGCAAAGATCGGTATTACAACATTATTGTTTTTCATTGGATACAAACCACCTATTTATAGACTATCACTTTCTAGCTGCTTTGCTGAATTATTTTGATATGGATGGCATTCATCAGTCCCATCTGGTCTTCAACTTTTTTCTGTCAGGAGTTACAGAAATCTTCAACAATTATCAAAAGGAACATGAGGCATGAGTTAGTTACACAAAAATAAAAGCATCTATTTCTGGGTTTGTTATAGCTCCAGAGACTACTTCCCATGGCTAAGGACCTTCATTTCCATTTCCAACTCAAGTACGTTTTCTGTGTCAAACTTCCCTTGCATTGTGAAGTTATATACTTATACATCAGAGTGTAAGAATTTTTCTGTCCCAATTCCCAAAAAAAAAGGAAATTTCCATTGTGTTCTGTAGGTGTTTGGGCTCAGGTAAGACTTGCAGCAGGGATCCACTTCCCTGCTTTAAGAAATGAGAATTTCATGGCTAACCCAGTGCAGTCCCTGAGATCTGGAGAGGACCAGGACCCTTGCAAGTGATTTCAGTTTCTTGAGGCAGTGCAATCTGAGCTCTCCACTCCACCACCCCACCCAGCCCTTGGTTTATTACACAAGTAGCTGGCAGAGCTCAGTATTACCATCTCTCTGGTAATACATTTCTTATCTCATGGTTATGTAGAATCATTAAATAAACAATAGCATAAATAAAAATCAAGTTTTAATGTTATAGTTAAAGAAAAACATCCCAGTGAAAGACTAGTTTGCTAAATGATTTAAAGGCTTCTGTGAGTGGAACAAGAGATGCAAAGTCCACTCCTAGCATAACCTAAAAGCAGATCTGAATCTGACACACCCATCATCCATCTCAGAAAAAGAAACGTTCTTCCATCCCACCTGCCAGACCTTGTACAGCTCATAATTCTCCCTGTAGCACACTCCTCTTCCAGAAGTGTACAGCTAACCAAAGGGCCTGAGGAAATACTCTACCTCCTGAGGACCTGTTTCATTCAGAGTATTTTGACACAGCATATTGAAAAGCAGCAAACAAATGCCTGGTCTTGCATTAAGTGGAACTCTGTTCTCTACCACCAGCTGTTCAGAGAGCAAAACTCTTCCTGGCGCAGCACAGGTGGCACATGCTGAGTGCAAATTAAAGCCAGGGCTTCTACACAGCAAGGGTGGAAGTCCCAGCAGTGCCCTGGCCTCATGATCTGTGCCCCTGCCCCGTGACAGGAGAGATGAGATGGGATGGAAGGATGGGAACAGGGCCAGTCAGGTGTGTTGAAGCAGCTGTGGAGGCTGTGAATGGCACCCGGGCTCTGCCCTGAAAGCACATAACCTGCTTGGGAGAAATTCATTTAACCTTTTAAAAGCTAAATGCTGCGACCTTTGATTTACAGTATTTCAGTCTCTGTAAGAGGTGTGTACGTTAAACTATAAAGCTCATCGTTAATGTTTATTGGTCCCCTGAACATACAGGAGCTGCACACAGCTTTGTACACTCCAGACTAATGACAACCCATCGATATGCAAACAAGTAACCCCCAAGTTCAGCTGTACCAGGACAGCCTTGTACAGGTGACATGATGCCGTGTTCTGTGACAGCAGAGACATGCAAGATCAGATTTGCCCACACACTCCAACAGCCTGAGCCACCACAGGAATAAAATCATCCCCAAACCTGGACTCCCTGGGAATAGCAAGGATCCAGCTCCCCTGGATCAAAGAGGAGCAAAACTGCAGCAATTTACTGGTGCCACTGAGGTAACATGAACTTCCTCAACTGTATTAAGGAACTGAAAATAACACACACTGAATGTGATGTTTGCCACATTTTTTGTGTTTCAATTTTGGCACACAGCTAGAACATGCCTTATGTTTTCCAGTTTGGGCTGTGCACTTCTGTGGGCCACCTCATCATGTATTTGTGAGACTGCCTTGTTTTCTGAATTCTTCATCTCTCTTGTATCAGAAGGAATTCAGTCTCAATGCAGCTCTCAAGGGGACACAAGGATAGGCATGTCGATGCATGAGGGAAATCAAGAAAAATACAGATTTTCAAAAAATGAGAATGGAAAACACCTTAAAGCTCCCAAAAGCCAAGCTGAAACAAACTCTTATTCTCAGAAGACAAAGCACTTTACAGATGCAAAGTTGCTCCTCCTTCTGTGCAATGAGAAATAATATTAGTTCTCATGGATCAGAATACTGTTACTTTCTCCTCCAGAGAAAAAATGGTTCTAACAATACTGCCAACATTTAGAATACAGAAACATAACTAAGCAGAGGAACTTTCTTAGAATTAAAATAGGTGATTTTTACATACATCTTTGTAGGAATCTAATATTTAAATATTATGTTAAATATTCCTAGTATTTTAATTTTATGTATATTAATAAAGAGTACAGGTCAACATATGACAGCCTTTATTATATCCTGGGTCATTGCTCAGGATATTCTGAACACCTTCAGCGAGAAATAACTTGAACAACACATGTGTGAAGAAATTCTGACTTTTAAATCTTGCACCGGGCTTTCAGCACAATCAGACTCTGTCTCTTCATCTCTCATCGCAGCTGCTCTGCAAAGGTTCTTTGCTGAGTTTATCGCAGCAGCTCCAGCAGATTGCTGAGAGATGCCCTTTGGGACACCTCGCAAAAGCTGCACGACTAAAGCACAAGACCTTCAGTTGAATCTAAGATCAGGCAAAATGCCAGAATAGGAATTCTGTTTGTGTCTTCTCTAACCCAGCAGCAGAGCCTAGCTCGTTAAGCCCAGTTTGTCAGGCCAGTTTTCATGCCTTGTGTGTAACAGCCCAACACTGAGCAAGATGCAGCAGGAAAACACACATGGCACAAGGGGAGATACTTCCAACCAAAAATTACTGGATGCACACCAAAGAGGTGGAAACAACTTCCCCAGCTGATGCAGCTTGTTAAGCTAGTTATGGATACCTGTACTGGTAAATGTCACTGAGAATCGGGATGAATAAAGGAGGAAAATGAGCATATTCCAGCTTTCCTGATTCAGGGAGGAAAAAATATATTAAATAGCTCAAAAAGGAAGCAACAAATACATCTTCATCTCTTACGACAGGACTGTGTCACTTTTGACAACTCTCTTATTCTGGAAAGAAGGACTTTCAGTGTCAACTGTATATGAAGCTGTTGACAGAATGGTCACACACATTAGGAGCATGACATATTATGTGCCTGTTGAAACTCATGACTTAGGGAGAAGCACATTTGTAACTTTTATGCAAGAGAACAGTTGGTAATAACAGATTTGGAATTAAATGGTGAAAGACCACACACTGGACAAAACTCAAAGTATCTACACATTTGCTGGTATCTTAGGAGCTTTCTCTGTTTTCACAGCAGATTAACCTTGTGCTCCCTACCATCCCTTTCATATATTATCACTGTATGTTCAGCAAGAGCACTCACCCTGAACCACACGAGGACCTGCGAAATCTACAACAACAAACCACAATCATTATTTTTTGTCCCACTCACTTGGGCAATGTCAATTCTAGCTAACTTTTAGCACCACACACTTCCAAGGCAAACACTAGAGCTGGATTAGGAAACAGCACATAAGCAGCCCACATGGGACATAATTTTGGAGGGCCAAAGCACATCCATAATGGGCCGAGCCCCATGGACACTAACATTGGAACGCACAGCAGGAATGTCAGCTGTGTGTTTTTCTATGCCATCTTGAACTGGAGGGTAAACACCAGACAAACAGCCACCTCCTTAAAAAGTAAATGCATTTTTTCAGCCCTACATTTCTCATTTATTCAGTCTGCTCTCAGCAGCAGCTCATTATGGCTCTGTTCTCCAGTGCATGAAATCTAGCTTTTCCCCGCTTCATATTTTCTTTAGTTATGGGCTTTTTGGAACAATTGTATGGATTTCCTATTAGCAGTGCCAATTTTTCATTTAAAATATCACTAAAGACAATTCTATTCTAAACGTGTCAAAACCCAAGCTATGTACTACTTTCCATGCTAATCCAGTAAGTGGGCTTTCTGTAGAAGGTACACTGCTGGCACCATTTCAATGCCAACAAGGATTTTACTGATGTATATTGACATATATTCCATTATAGACTCTACACAAAGGCATTCATATTTTCTTTTTTTTTGTTGGTTTTCTTTCCTTCTTACTTACAGATACATGAATAGAATTACATCTTAGGCAGTTCAGTCTGGTAGCATATAAAGTTACAGAAAGATATATGTATAGAAAGCTTCATCCTACAAACATTTGGTACCATTTCCTACTAATTTTTATACCAGTTGCTTTGACTTTCCTGAGCTCATCTTTTTCAGCATTGATTTTAGGTACCGTGCACGGCCCACACAGCTCTGGGATGAATATTGAGTGATATAGATCAAGATTTCATTGACTGTTATCACTGCTAAAAGGAATGACTTGGTTATTCTTTACTGTGTTATGTACTTCTGTATCTGCTGGTCAAAGCTATTTTAACCCTTTCTTTGACAAGGCAAGGGCAGCCACGTAACACAATAGGCTGCATTAGATTTTCTTAGATTCCTTCTGGCTTCTAAGACCATCCTGACACAGCCTCTTTTACAGAACAGATTCTAAAAATCATTCTTTGCAATTATTGTAATAAATTCTAGTTATATTTTTTCTCCTCTCCAAAACATAGCCAGTACATCTTTACCCCATACAAATGATAGGGTAATGCACATTTTAAAGACCATCAGTTCCTCTGTAACAAGTGCCAATGATTGATAAAAAGAAGTTACCCAGGTTTTTTGAAGCATCTCTTCTGGAGAATTCTTATTGTAGCTTAAGGAAAAATTCATTTTCTGAATAAAGCAATGCCCATGTCATTAACCTCACTGAATACTAAGTCTTGACAAAAAAAAACTCCCCACCTTCCCTGCTATTTCTTTGAATCTAATCATTCATGATTAAAGAAAGCCAAATTAGTAGGAAATGTGAATTCAGCCCCATAAAGTAATTTCAGAGATATGAGCACCTGCATCCTCACTGCAGAAAACTTTAAAAGAGAACCCTTTATGGCCTGCTCACAATTCAGCCTTACTATGTATGGGCTCAAGAAGAATAAATTAAATTTTAATTACATTTCTTTTAACCTAACCCTCCTTTAATATGCCTGTTTCTAGGAACACCATATCCACAGATGTCTGAACCATTCTTGGGTTAAGAAGCTTTATTTTAGATGTGAAATTATTTAAGTCAGGTATTCCCTAGATATTAATTCTTTAATTTTATTTTTTTCTGGGTATTTTGTTAGACTTTTTTTTAAGACTTTTCTTAAGCAAAGTCCATTATCTTTGTAATAACATCAGGCACACTTTTTCTTCTTCAATCCTGTTCATTGTGCCACTTCCTGCGAAGTGCAAAGAAACTGAGTCATTCCAAATATGGCACTACAGACCTCACCCCCTGCATTTCAACGCCCACATCCATTAAAGTTTTCAGGGTTATTTTCCCTCCTCCTTTCTACTGGTTTACTGCTTGATTTCCCTTCCTTTATGTAAGAGGCCAGCCCTTGCTGTAGTTGTTTGGTTTTATGTCTTGTATACATGAACAAAAACTAGAGGTTAAAGACACAAATGTTTTAACCTTTCTGCATATGCAACTAATATTTCCTCCACAGAGACCCTGCTCCTCTCATGCATTTTTAACTAGCTCTTGATTCAAATGCCACACTTTACCTTGAAGATTCATAACTTTTATCTTGCAAAGAAATCAGTCATTGTTTCCGCTGGGCTTTACAGTATCGGATTCCAAAAGACTAATAGTCCTGCACTGGCACTGAAGCTGTTCATTTATGCAGCTAAGGGCTCTGTGCTGGGGTCACACTCAGGTACCAACAAATACCACCACTGGGAGGAACACAGAGAAGCTGGAAACAGCAAGGAATGGAACACCAAATTTCAGCAGTGCAGAGTGGATACAGACTTACTGGAGCTAAAAAACAAATATCTATATGTGATGAGTCTCAAACATCTGCAGAAAAGTCTGGGTAGGACAGAAGAGCGAGCTCTTTTAGTACATTCTTTCCTTCACTTCTTCTATAAGATCAGCAGCACAAAGAAGAGACACTGAAGTTACATTGCTCCCCATTATACAATCTTTGACTCGCCAGGCCCCAGGATCCAGAGGCAGACATGGCTCTCATGTACAAGGGTTACTCATGTAGAACCAGAAACAGGATTGAAGCTCTGCTAAGGTAAAGACACTGAAGCCTGGAAAAGCTCAGGGGATGCTGGGACCAACCGAAGCACTGGTTTGGATTTTCATTTATTTCAATTACAGATGCCTATGGGGGAGAAAGAAGCAAGCCAGCTAGACTGCTCTGCACTGCAGGAACATTTTCACTAGAATTGCTGCTTCCACTTCCAATCCAAGCAGTATTTAGGAAATATCTTTTTTAATGGACTGAATTTTCCTTCGCCTGCTGCCCAAACAGCCAATAGGTAACACAGGTCTTAGCTTTTAATTTTGATAAACAAGGTATGCAAATCATGGCTTTCGTGTCTGCCTTCCTGCATTAAAACCTCCACATATTATGATTGCATGTTTGGAGAAGTTTTATTATTACAAACATTGCCTAGATTAGCATAAGCAGTCATTACAGGAAACAGTAAAATTGTTCAGTAGAGCAGGAGGAGAGCAAACCTGAACAATGGAGGTAACGCAGACAGGCAAAACCAAAAAGCTGGTGAAGAGACTCAGGCAAGCTGAAAGCAAAATGAGAATTAAGCTAAAAGCCACTATGCCAGAATATTTCTCTGTTTAAACAGGGCTACTGAGATATCTATTTAGACTCTCTGGGGTCTCCTGGAGATAAAGTCTTGCTCGGGGCAGAACTCCAATAACCATCTTCCCCTAGACCCAAACAGGCAATAGAAAAGCATACAATTAATATAGTAATTGGCCACATCCTCCTCTCCCCCATCAACAGAAGTACCAAAGCTAGGGCCAACATGAGGACACACTGTTCCCAAACATCTGACCTACCCCAGGACTCAATTTTTGAGCAGAACTGTGTCCTTCTTTCAGAGAACACAACAGCATATCCATGAGAAGGGTTTAGGAACAATATTTCCCTCCTGAATGGCTTCTAACGTGAAAGACAAGCATTGCCTGAAGTACAACCAGGCAGATGTGGCCCTGTTCTGAGGTTTATACCTGCAGCTACAAAAATAGGAGCAAAAAATTCTCAGAGACTGAGCCCCTCAACACCAAGATAGTTTCATATTCCACTACAGTCCTCACCATACTCTGATCACATCATTAATCTGAAAGGCCCCATAGCTAAGAAAATATCCTCTTCTTTGGGAAGAACAAAACAATCCTGAAAGGTCAATAGGAGTAACGGCATGAATCGTAATAGCAGGCAATTACATCCACCCTGGTACCAACGAGGCACTCAAAGTGGCATCAGAAGTTGCCTGATGAATGACTGGAGCAGGAGGATGAACAAGCTCAGGAGTGACAGCCTCGCTGACTGACAGCTGTTGGCAAACGCCTGGATTGCAGGTGCCTGAAGATCATCACTGTTAATGGCAGGTTCCCACCTGGAGGCCTCAGTTACAGAATCCCAGTGGGATGAATGGATAGAGACAAACACATTTCTGCTGAGAGCTCTGCTAGAACATTGATGCTTGGGGGTTAGGATTTAATGGTGCATTAAATGTTCAGGATTTGGACTGGTAATTTTAACTACACTCATTTGCTAAGTTTTTCTAAAATCTCTTCTTAAAATCTACTCCCTTTAACTTCAAGAAGTTATCACAACATATCACACTGTTTCAAGGTAACCGTTTTCAGTGTGACTGGATTATTTCGCATCAAGAGAAAGATGATAGAGCAGCTTTTAACACCATTGAGGCCTGTTCTCGCTCCAGGTTTTACTGCAGTAAAAACTTCCCTCTGCATTACCTACTTGGAGATGCATTTAAATACCTTATGCAGAAATAGAGAAATGTTATCCTACCCCTTCTGCAAACTTTTCTTCTGTATCAAGTCACTCAGTTAGGAATTTCTTGCACATAAAATACAAATTGTTCTGGTCTTGAGCATCTTTTGCACAAGAATCCTGCGGTGCGGGCCAGCATGATGACAAGAATTTTCTAATGAATTACAGGTTGCAGAATGAAGAACTAACTTTTGCCTTCCAATTCTAGCAGAAATTCCAATTTCTAGATGAAAAGGTATCTCTGAAAGCAACATACGGACAGTTTCCACTTCTGAATTTCTGCCTCTCCATTCCTCTACTTTCATACAGATAAATTGACTTGTACTTGTCATCGCATTAGCCAAGAAATGTTGGCAGTATCTCACAAACAGTTACACAATTTCTGCTGTTTCCTTTCTGTTGGATATATCAATTTAGACATACAAAGCCTCTATCACTCATATTTCCTATTTAATATACACAAAATGTCATTAATAACTGAGTATCATCTCTCATACTGTCCAAGTCCTTTTGGGAAATAAATTAATGGCAACATGTTGAATCTCACTAAGGGGAAATTTCAGTTTTAATGGAGCATGCAAATAACTACGATTACTTACACCACAATAAATGTTAGTTAAAAGTATTCTGAAAGTCAAAGATCAGGAAAAAAAAGGTTTTTTTATAAACCATGAAAATATATACAGGAACAATGCCATTAACTACACCCACAATTACATTTAAAACAACTGAGAATAAAGTTTTAGTAAGATCCACTTGAAGCCAGCCTAACACACCTCTTTTGACTGCAATGGTGCCTTTAAATATACAGCAATAAATCAGCAACTTGCACAATGTTAATCAAAAATATGCAACGGACCAAGGGTCTAATGCATTAATCGTGGTATGCAAGTGCAGTAAAACAATAACCAGCCACATCTTGAATACGTTCACAGTTCATCGACAATGTCAATTGTCAACAACCAAAGAGTCAAATACTGTTTTGCCTGAATAAAATCTTAACTGTAGATTTAGGGAAATGAATAATATTTAAAACCTCAGGCAGGTAGCATTCATAAGATATTTTTCTCATCATTCAGCGATAAATTAGTTATTTTCTTCAACCAAATCTCTACAAGACCAGTTGTCAGGACATTTATACTGGAACATTTACATTCATGTGTGCGTCACAAAAATATTATTTCTCCACAAAACGGAACACTGGAAATTAGGTAGATTATTTCTTCAGGGCAGTGAAAATAACGTTGTTTGCTGCTATTTTTCTAGGTTTGTACATGTAATAAGACTCTGAAATTAGCTCCTTGGGAGGGTAAATGAAGTAAAGTAGGCCCATTTGTTGTACAGTAGAAACAGTAACTCGTCTTACTCCCATGTTAATATAATTTTACCTGGATTTTTTAGAAATAAACTAATTCTCCTCCATTCTGGTGCAAATTATGCACTCAATGCACATACTGAGCACGCCTTGATGACCAGAGATTCCATTACGTGTTTAATAATTGACTATTCAATAGAGCACTGATGCATTTTTGTCTGGAACTAATTCACCTTTGTGTGTGTATCAGCACAAATGTACAGTGAATTACAGAGATGGTCCTGAGATGTAAAGGCCATATGCTTTATTCATCTCAGGTTTTTTTAAACTACATATTCATGACAAGCACTGCTTGGAAATGAATGTCCTAACTGGTATATGCTGGTATATATACAATATGATTTATTAGAGCAGTGATTCATTGAAAAGCACCTTGAACTTATCAAGAAAGCAGCACCTCCCGTAACAGGTTTGGCCCCAGAAATAAATCACTCCTTGATGTATTTGCAGAGATGTGTGAGACATGGCGTACTAACAAATACAAACACTGGTTGGAGTATTTAAAATATCAAGTTAAAAAAAGCCACAGCGACTGTTGCTATTACTCAGACATACAAATATCTCTGCACAGAAAAGCAAGCTCAAGAAAGTCCCCGCTGTTCATGCAGACCTGTCACCCCATCACTGCCAGCTCAGGAAGAAAAATCTTTTTAACTAAATGCTTATTCTCAAATATAGGATTTTCCATCTCACAAAAAAATAAGCCTCTCCTCTATTCTCACTAAACAATCCTGACCAAGGTCAACCAGGCTTGGTGGCTTCAAGCACAAATTAATGGTTTAGGCCTCATGGCCCCACTGAGTCCAGCTAAGAATGAAAATTAAGACTGAAGAAAGCAACCTCTAAAATTTTCAACAAATTACATTTAATCTCAAAGAGAAAAAGCAGTAATTTTCCTCCATCGGCAAAAAGTTATCTTTTAGCTGTACAGTAACCAAACTTTTTCCCCATCTTTGCAAGTTGCATGTTTAAAGGGAAAGTTGCTGTATAGTGTGTCAGCCACCTCAGCACCTTCAATGGCAATAAATTCACATACAAACTGCTTCTGTCACTGCCACAACTGCACTGTTGGCTCAAAAATGCCTTTGAATTTCCTCCAACTATAACCAACACCTAATGCCTCAGAAGTAAAGCAGCAATGCCCTGAACTAAGGCATATGTTACTTCTATGCTGGCTTGTAAAATCACAAATTTGTCAGCAATCAAATCAGGTGAAGGTTTACTTCTATCTAATAATACCTGGCTCACTACCTTCTAGCATATACAGGCTGCAGAAGTCTTGTTATCCCACACGGTAAACAACTAATAACGTCCAAATCGGCATTTTAAGATATTTCAGAGGCAGACTAGCATAACTTGATCGTTACTAGCATTTATTCTCAGATAACTACAGAATATATTGCTATTTCAAACATCTCTTGGCAAACTTACCTTAATTCTTGATGTCTTCCCAGCCATCTATCCCAAATCTTTGGTTCTGTTCTATTAGTATGTTCACTTCAAGCCATAACAGACTTCTTCCCTTACTTTGCAGTCATTTCTTTTCCCTCAGAGGATTTAAGAAATACTTTAAACTACAAAATACCCTGATTTTACCTAGGTGTAACTGTGTTTTGAGAGGTGTTGGATAAAATCAGGTCACAGTTTTGCCAAAGCTACAATAGGCAGCACCATGGTGATCCCTCTCCAAAGACCCCATATGAGTGCACTGTTTCAAATGCCCCACCCAAAGGGGCTCAATACCACAGCAATAACTCACACGTGCAAACTCTAGGTATCCCCAAACAGCACATTTGTTAAATTCTATTTAAGGGCTACTTACAGATAGCCGTGTGGTGGATAAATGACCTTTCAGATCACCGGAAAGGAGCTGCTGTTCTACTAAATAAGTGCTCTTTGTCACCCACCTGTGGCTGCTGATGAGAAGGTAATTCCTTCACACATGGAAAGGATTTCAAGTCACCTCAGCTGCAAACCATTGGCTCAGCTGCAGCACTGGCGCCACTCCAAGGTTCCCATTATATTTTAGATCTGGAGCCTATATAAAGGAAAAAAACAAAACAAAACACAACACAACACTGAAAAGACCCAACCCAGGATTTTTAGGAATCTACATTCACTGCTTTCTAACATGTTTGTGGTGCCCAAATTTCATTTCCCTGAGAACTGTGGGTTTGCCTCCTTAGCTACCCAAGTGTTAAACAGCTTCACTTGTGATTGGATGCCTAGCTGGCATTTTATTTTTATCTGTTACTGGTGGAGCCCTCAACAGATAAAGTTAATTTAGTGATTTTCTGAGGCAAACAATAACTTCCAGGATGTGAACTCAATTAATGGTTTGGTTGAAGCATTAGAAATCTCCCCAGTGATCTCTCCACATGTTTAATGTGGTGCTGTTGCAGTTAAGAATATTTTTACTCTTTCACACCCTTCTTCGGTGAGAATACCTTTGAGAAGTACCACTGATTCCCAGTGATTTCTTTTATTTCATGTTTATTTAACAAGATAGGCTCTCTACCCATTTATATGGCATTACAGCCCTGATAAGTTGCACTTTCACACCTATACTTCTCTTTTTCTTGGAATTGTGATTACAGACACATGGGCAACAAAGATAGTGAACACTGAAGATCTTAATTATATAGCCTGTTTTCCCTTAGGTTTTTTTTTTTTTCTTCAGGACAACTAATAGTCATTTATAACCCAGACAGCTGGGTTTTTTTTCTCTTAGCACATAACTCTGTTATGTTGTCACTGCATTTAGTAAAACACATCTTGGGAAAATGCTTTCAATTGAAGAGTTCAGGAGATAATGCTGGTTCTGCATTAGCTGGAAAATTACTGACATTTCACTGCATGAGGGATGCTGTTTTCCAAGTGGATACTTCACCTTTTAAAGGGCTTATTACAAGGTTGGCTATATGCTGTACCATTACACGCAGATTTTGTCTTTCATCAACAACAATGGCAAGCAACAACACTGCTCTAAAACTCTAGAGACGTTTCAGCTGCTGATGGCCTCTAAGTAATGGAAATAAACCAATGGTTTCTCATTCCTGAATTACTCTATTTTTTCATAGCTGGCTGTCTTGTTCTCAGTAGTGTAAATAAGTTAAATGCCCTGTTAAGACCCGCCCCAGAAGGTGAGGGTAACTCAGGTTCTTGTTAATAGATCCCTTGGGGTGGATTAGAATGAAATGACACTGAATAATCAGTGTTTGTAAATATATGTATGTGGGGTTTGTTTTAGAACAATTTGGTTTCAAATGGAAACATGTATGTAGCCATTTCAGGTGTTATAATCTGTAATAACACAGCAATAGTAAAGCATAAAAATAACAGTTCAGAAGATGTATAAGGGAGAGAAAAAAAGGATAAAGTTAGATATTTACACAGTCACCACCCACTGGATCCCGTGATGAAGGTTGGTAGCTGCTGCTTCAATGTCTGTTGGTTGAAGTGGTGGTCCCAGTCATGTTGAAATGATGGTCTTAATCCACTGGGGGTGGGGGAAGCCCCCAAAATTCAAAGATTTCATGAGTTCTATACACTCAGGCTCAGGGGGGATGCCTAGTACCTCCCCTGCGCCAGGGAGTTTTACAGTGCATGATGTAATGCTGGCTCACAGGTTACATCATGAGTCTGTGACACCTTCAGAGACATTACGGCTGTGTTAGCATCAGTCACGGCCCATGATGGTCCATCATTGGAGATGTGTAGCTCAGGTTGGTGTGAGTGTCTCCAACGCTCCCTGAAAGGGTTTTCACAGCTGGGTCATCCTGGAAGGGAGAATATTGGCATGGTAAGAAGGAATATCCCACCTTGAAGGATTTGCCTCTTATCAGCCTCTTCCCTCATCTGGAAATCCAGTTTGCAGGTTCAGGTATGCAGGCCCGTCTGCCCCTGGGACGGTTGGACAACAGTACCCCCCTTATGTCACCTCAAAGTCTTTTTGCAGTCCAAATTAGGAGACAACCTTCAGGGAGGGGTGGGCTGCCCGGGATGAGCAGCTGTTTCTTTGCAGTTTGCTACAGTGGACAAACATCTTTTCCTGATCTTAACAACGTTTAAGCCATTAACCATTTCAGTCTCTGACATGCCCCACCCAGGACTAAAATGAAAATGCACTCAAAAATATGTGGAAAAGGAAGATTTCTTTTAAATATTCATATCTTTAATGAAAAATAGACCGAGCCCTTCTTATCATACGTTTCTGTCTATTTTTTTAATATACATATATTGTCAATTGTTAGCACACTGGAGCCAGCTATGCTATTTTGCAATAATAACTAACAATGACAGTTACACAAGATTTTATGGCTCTCCTGAAGGAAAAAATCTTGACACAGCAGTAATGAAAAGTAAAAAAAAAAAAAAAACCCTTAGGTCTGCTTTTCACAGAGCTTCATATAAAATATTCTTCTCTGCAAGGGTTTATTTTACCCATGATCTCCGCAGGAAGAACAGAGCTGCAGATAAAGTCAGAAACTGCTACTGGATCTGAATTGCCTGTGTATGGACAAACCAATTAGTGCCTAGCAATAAGTCATCAGGTGCAACTGAAAGGAATATGCAATCTGGCTTTCCCTTTCTCAAGAGGCACTTATCTTCTCATCTATTGCAGCTATAACTTGAAACTCCTCTGCAGTTGCCATCTGGCATGTAAGTGTGGATCTGGGCCTAAATGAGGAACAATAAAGATGGATGAAGCCGTGATGCTTTGCGCAGCACAGAACTGCTTGGTAAAAGATCCTTTCTATTAAATTATACTGAAATCAAGATTTTAAGCATTAAATTTATGCCTCATTGTATCATTTCAAAGTTTATATAAAACAGATTACATAATCTTCTAGCCAAGTCATTAAAAACTTGACTGGTGAGGGCTGAGAGAGATAAATCCTCTAGCTGCCCAGGAGCACAGAAACCATAGTTAAAAATGAGGAAAATGTGGTATTCACAGCACGTTCAATTTTTATTCTTTAAAGTTCAATATTGCATGCTCTAGAGAAGTTTACAAATACAAGCATAAAAAATTATTTTTTATTAAACCCATGTTGTGCCTCAATAGGCCTTGCAGAGGATGGCAGTACCAGGTGCCCAGGCAAGGCAGGCATCTCACTGCCATGAGGGGCTGCAGCTGCCCACCTTCCACAGCCTGGGGAAATTGGACAGCTCACTGAGAGCACGAGTGTCATCACCTTGTGTGTACAGGGAGAATCCTCTCGTGGCAACAGTGACACTGCAATGCCTGCCCAGAAAGCGAACCCAACACTCTGATGACCACTTTGTTCACCCACAAAAATCCTGCTGTACCAACTGTAAGATCAGTTAGGACAAGGCTAAAACTCCCTCAATTTCCTCCTGACAACTCGAGGAGAGGAGAAGAAAAGGAGGTTACGTGGGGGGAAAACATCAGTAACTACGGTTTGCTCTCAGAAACAGCAACAAAGTTGACTATTTCAGCAAACCTGTGGCTATGGCAGCAGGCATTGAAGCCTGGAGTACCTCTGTTATTTAGAATGGGGAAATGATGTACCTTTACAGCAATTCCTCTCAGAAAAGCAATAATGAAATCCACATATTATACCCATTTTTTTCCTATGTAACTCTGTGTTATGGAGAGGCTATTCTAAAAAGTACAGAGCTCCCAAAAAAATTACAGCTCTGTTTCACAACAAACTTTCAAGGTTTGAAATTAGTCTTTGTTCTGTGTTGAAAGAACACAAAATCCTCTCTGTATCTTTGTAGAACTGTACTGTGCCAGATACTCAATTTTATGAAAACCCATGTGCTTTCCAGTATTAGACTTGCTTGCTTTTCTCTCTGCCCTGTCTGTGCAAGAGATCAGTCTATGCAGTCAGAAAATTACCAGAACAAACAGGTCACCATGATACATTTCACTTTTGACTAGTGCTAAATTTTAACTAAAAGTAATTTAATTAAAATCACCCCAATCATTACAGGACCACACAAGCATAGATCCAGCAAGTGCCAGGGTTGGATGGTGCCGCTGAGAGAAGTTTTAACTCTGCTGCTTTACCCATTTACACAGTGGGGATGTCACAGCACCATTGCTGAACAGAAAATGTGCTGTACAGAAATAGAAGCCCTTTTTGTCTCAGTCCTTCCCGAATTAGAACAGAGCCATACCAGGAAAACAGGAATGGTTGCCTTTTGATAGTGGTATTACTCTCACTTCTAGGCTCAGCAAAACTATTAAATCTCAAACTTCGAATGATATGGAGGCCTTAGGTACAGAAGAGCTGACATTTGACAAAAACTGTGCCGTGGTTTCCAGTACAATTATTAAAAATACCTGCAGGTGAAATTCCGCAGGTTACAGAAGAACACAACAGCATGCTAACGCACATCAGCAGAGACCCCGAAGAATTTATGAAGGAAAAGCAAGGTGCCAAACACTGTAATAAAATCCACTTGAAATAAACCACTGTTAAATTTCATATATTAAAAAATTGATTTTTAAATTACCTTACAAAAATTCTCTTGGACTGGATATATGTTGTTGTTGTTGTTACCTCCTGATACAACCCTGTGAATTTTTTTAGTTGTGATTAAAATAGCAAACAATCCTAATGTTAAGATTTTATCAATCAATAATACCACTCACTGTGCTGGAAAGATAATATGGAATGTCATCTGAAACACTATGCAAACAAAACAAGCTATTTTAAAGCTATTTTAAGCTTTGCTAACATTCAAAATACAAGCAAGTAAAGGCAATGACAAAACAATTGATACATATTGACATAATTTTACAAACACTGGAGGATTAAGGAGAAAGAAAAAATCCAAAATAATTTAAAATGCATCTGTGACAGACTGTCTAATAACAGATAAAAAGAAATTAACCAAATATTCCATTCTGTTTACCTGTGACAAAAAATCCCCCCCCCTGCTTTCATCATCATGGAGCCTAAAAACAAGTGAGAAAATGTTATCTCCCTTTCAGCATTTGTATTTTATTTTCTATATAAGTCTTCCTTGCAGCCAAGTTAAAAAGTCTAATGATTGTTTTTGAGCCCTTTTTAAGTTGGTTTGGGTTTTTTCTCAGCTTTCAGGCACAGCTTTGTATTCTGCCCTGACTCTACCTCAGTTCATTTATCTTCTGTAGCTTCAGAGGCATCAGCACGCTGGAGCCTGCTTTGCTTTGTTTCTCTACTGCCTTTTAGCCTTTTGATTTCTACTGCTCCCAGTAACAATGGATTTGCTAATGTTTGCCTTTAATTCTAATCGCAATCAAACCACTGAATTACCTCCATTTGCAGGAAGTGAACATTTTCTTGCCCACCTGTGCTTGTAATATTTGATGTAACGTTCAAACTAACTGTAACTGCAGCATTTAAGTAATTTGAAGATAAAAGCTTGTGCATTTACTTCACAGATGAAGCTGAGTGACTGACCGCCAAGACTTCAAGCTAATGCATTCCAACTCTCTTCTGGAGGTGAAAGGTTAATGAACACTTCTCTCATGTTTTGCTTCTCCATCTCATCCCAACAGAATTTTCTTCAGATCTGAACTACACATCAGTACAGAGCAGATGCCAAGAACTAAAAGACTTGCCATGCTGCTGTTTTGGCAGATTTTACAACTACGAGGCCTAATTCTACAGCTTCAGTGTGCATAACTCGTGTAAGACCCTGGTAGCTTTGTGACTCAAGCACTGTATCCAGCGCCAAATTTTCTTACAACAACTGACTCACAGCATCTGGAACAGCACTGGCTTGGAATTTCACACTCATAGTTTTATACCTTGACATGGGCCTTATGTTTTACTTAATACCAATAGAAGAGTAACAGAACATGTTGCTCCAAAGCGCCACTGAAAGTAGGCCAGAACTGAATCCCCTGAAAATAATACTATGATAAAGAGTAGAAGCCACTGCCGTGATTACCATTATCTTCAGGTAAATGTCACAATGCTCCATGATTTTGTATGGGTAACTTTGTCTTCATTTAACTGCTGGAAGACAGGTTTTAACTAGATCATCCTTCATAATCATCATCTCAGTGCTTCAGCTCTTGTACAACTTTCTTCTCTGGTACTCATCTCTTCCCAAACCATCCCTTTTATATCACTGCACTTCAGGCACAATCTGCAATTCCATCCACTTCCTGAGGGCTCAGCAGAGAACACAGCTCAGGACCAGACCTACTGCTGCATTTGTTTACTATCAGCAAATTAGTCTCAGTTCCAAAAAGCATTTTCTATATTAAGCGGTTTATTAAAAACTAATGTGAAATAGAAACCTTATGTTTAAAGGTATCAGACAAGAAATAATTATTACTACAACTACAATTCATCTTACAACAGAACTGGTGAAGGAGAGAACCTCAGCCAGCACAGAGCAGTTCCTACTGAGGTCAGCTGAGTCACATTAATTTGTGTCAACTCAGCAGCTCATCCTTAGTTTTCAGTTTGATGCACAAGATTTAATCTTTGGATTGGTCATCTTCTTTGTAAAAGAAGGACAATGTCTCCTTTTATAGGAAATCTTATTTATTCCCAAAACACGTAACACCAATTCAAACTCGAAAGAGAAGTTTTTAATCCTAGCTACTCCTTTTCAGAATATGCTTTATATGTTTAGCAAGCCTGGTCAGCCAAAATAAATGGTCCATTATGCATTAGGATGCAAGCTTCATGAATTTTTTAAAATGGAATTTTGTCTCTCAAAGGGAGTTGGGGAATTATTGTATATGATTCGATTAAAAAAAAGAATATTTACACATACACATTTGTTAATTTCAAAATTTCCAATCTGATTTGCCATCAGTATATAATCCCACAGAATTAAAAGTTGAGCACCTATAGTCTGGGCTGCTTAAATGTAAGAAATTGTGTAGTCTTTCTGTCCCACACTTTTCCTGTTTAAAACAATGAAAAACATCACCACTAGCAATAGTATTTCCCCAAAATCTAAAATGACAAGTTGCATTCTAAAATTAAAACTTCAATGTGAACAGGGCAGGACCGAAGGAAAGCAAGGAAATGTCCTGGAAACAAACAGCCACACACATGAAGTTCAGCACAGCCCACACTGCTTTTATAACCCCGAAGTATCAACAACTCCGGGGACCATCTGCCTGTGCGAGAAATTCAGCATTAGGGGAAAAAAGCCACATCCATTTATCCCTAAGAGTAGATGACATGATGCTTCATACACCTATCCGCATTGGTTTTGTTTAAGCTTGTGCCTTGTCTTGGGAGTGTAATTAATGATTTCAGACTTCCTGCCGTTAAACCTCAGACGTACATACCCTGCCCCAGTCTGGAGCCAAAGCTCCAAATGTCCCCTGGCCAACACTGAGCAAGCCCAGCCCAAGGTCCGAGCCCAGCTCTTGGCCCCTGAGAGCAGCTTTATCATCTGCGTGTGCACCTCACACAGTGAAAGTTTAAAAAGTCAATCCACAACCCTGTTTATTTTTTACCACAGTGTCCGACGAGACAAGCCGTTGTGTTTCCCCTCATGAACAGGAGGTTGGGGTTGATTCTAAACCCGACAGGTGACACTGACATCCCAAGAAATTGCATTTTACATGCCTAAGCATTAAAGAAGCAAATTACTTTAAAATGCTCCAGACTTCGCTTTCTGCAAGATGCATTTAACACACGTTTTATGCCGTTTGTGTGTATTTTGCCAAACACTCCGTAGCCGATGCAGGAGGTGACTCTGTGAGGGCACTCAGAACACGGAGCAAGCTGAACTCCAGCACTCGGGGACAGCCACGAGAACCCAGGAACCCTTGCCGAGCTCACCCTGCCGGCAGCACAACGCAGAGAGCAGGGCCTGTCCTTAAGGGGGGGGGGGGGGGGGGGGAAANAGGCGGCGGCGGCGGCAGGAGCCGGGAGGGAACGCGGAGCGGCGCTGAGGGCGAGCGGGCGGGCCTGCACGGCCCGTGCTGGGCCCGTGGTACCGCCCACGCCAAGGGCACCATAAACGCATATCCAGGAATGTGTATGTGTGTGTGTGTGTGCATATATGTGTATTTACAGCAGAAAATTAAAGCGCGATTTTTTTTTTCTCTCTCCACTCC
>VWZG01005391.1:240940-319567 GCA_013396735.1 Grallaria varia | reverse complement strand
CCCTCACACACCTACTCAAGTGTCAGCGTTAAGGAGGACAAGAGGATATATGGTTAGTCTTATTTTTTCTGGGTTTTTTTGTTTTGTTTTGTTTTAATCTATGTAACTTACTGCTCTTGCTCCCCACCTCACTTTGGGAGGCGGTTCCCCCCCTGTGAACACCTGCTCTCCGGCTCTGTAAGCAGCCCCTGATGTTGGTTTTCTTTAAGCTTTTACAGTAATGCAGTCGCTGCTGAAGTCCAATTCAACTGCGTGGCTCTAGCAGTATATTACCTTCATGCCTTTAACTCCAGAAATGCAGATTTTAGGCTTCAGCCTAGCTGTGATGAGCTAATTAGCGTTCTGATGATCTAAAATACCATTGATAAATCCAGAGATGTCAGGGGGGCACTGAGGACACAATGGGCAACAGTCCTGTCAGGAGGGAATTCGACCTATTTGTGGTTCTGCCTTTTAAAATAGTTGAACGAGACAAATTGGATTTCATTGCAGTGATGATTTCTAAGGGCTTAATTCATAAAATGTTTCAGTAGGGATTGCTGCATGTGGAGCAGGTTCAATTGGCTGGGTGAGGCTGATAACCTGCAGGTGCCCTGAAGGACTGCCTGAATCCCACCAGCCACCTTCACAGCTGTATTTCCCCCCATCCTGTGGTGTTATTTTAGTGCAATTGCCCGTCAAAAAAAAAAGGTGAGGATGTCCCCTCACCAAGCATTGAGCATTTTTCATAACAATAACTAGAAGAAACTAAGAAAGAAGCCCTTTAGGCTCACAAAGTACAGTGGAGATCCTCAAAGACAGAAGAAATGCTGTCCAGGCCAGTGATCCGTCAGAGGCAATGGAGAGAGGAGATGGAATTAGTGAAACTAACCTGGCCACTTGCCTCTCCTCGTGTTCCTGCCCCAGCCACACCTGCCTCCTTAGGGATACCATCCCTGGATGTAACCTCTCAGGGTGCTCTTTTTGCCTTTTATAAAATCTCTTATTGCTTTCACTGACTGCCCTCTAGATCTGGTATTGCAGCGAGAAGTTGTGCATTCAATTTAACCAGCACCTTCATCATTCTGGTGTAGCCTCCCCCAAGCTCCTCCTCTCCAAACCAAATAGTCCCTGACATTTTTTACCTCTCCTGAACAGCGGCAGCTCCATTCGCTTGGCATTTGAACTGCCCATCCTGAGCTGAGACCAAAACTGCTCATAGTAAAGACTGGTCCTATCCAAGTTTTCTGTAGTGCTAAAACAACACCCTGTGTGATGGTTTTGGTAATTTTCCTCATGATGCCCAGCATCTTGGTGGCTTTTTTGTCTGCCACCAAGAAAGAGGAGGTGCGAAGTTTTGAAGATAATGTGATTGTATGGTTATTAGTGTATACTTTAATTATCATAGCAACTCACAAACATTTGGGTGGTAGTTGTAGTGTGATTGCAGTTGTAATTACGTGCCTAATTTCCTTGTAGTTGTTTCAGAATCTCTCTTCTTTTTCTTTGCATAGATAGAAATCCCCACATAGGTAAGATGTTCTTAAAGAGGAAACAAAACATTTTGGATAATAGGCAGGGCACACACATTTCCAGATTCTTTGGTTGTACAAGACAAAATAAAGTTCTAAAGTGATAATTTAATTAAAATATAAAGATAAGAAGCAATGTGAACTCTTGAGCCTAGGAGCCATTTACTTAAACTGCTTCATTGCTATGCAAAATCCTCAGTCTTAATTGGAAAATTAATATATTAGTGCAAGAAATGCACATAATGCTGTGCATTTTGATGGCTTAAAAATTTAGCTGTGAATAGCTTTCTCACTGTCAGGTATACTACACTTAGGGGCACCTAGATGCTACTGAGTGGATGCAGGAGGGCACGATGGTTCAAGCAGCAGCTTTATATATTCATTATTAACCTCAGTTGCTGAGCTGGGTTTGTTGCCCCTGGCAATAACTAATAGATGAAGTTTCAGACCTATCATACACTTAACAAACTAAGCAGTTCCATATATTTCAGAATTCCTTCTTGCTTCCTGCAGGTGGTCAGGTAAACCTTGAAACATAGAAAGAGAGCCCTCTTAGTCGTGATTTCAATTTTTTTTTTTAATTCTTTACTTTGCTAGGGGACCTGCTCCATGTAACTGTAGAGCCAGTGGGATGTTCTTTCCTAACTACCTAAACAGTGTCTGGAATTAATTGCTTCTAACACAGCATGATGGCAAATAGCTATCTCTTTTTTGAAAATGAGAAGTAATTAGTGGGATTATGGATGTCATGTTTTAACTTTGGTCTTGCTGTTAGTTCTGGAAATCCCTCTAGTTGCTATGTATGATTATTTTGCATCTGAATGTTGTGCAGTAGCACTTTTAGATGTTTCATTAGTTTGCTACCTCTTAAAGCCAGCTTTATAAGAGCAGATTTCAGTGATTGGAGATGCTTTCTTTACCACTGAAATATCTTCCATTTGTGTGCAAGCTGTATTTCTGAGATTTGCCTTAGGTTACACTAAGTGTATCTTGCTAGTTGTAAGAAAATTGCAACGATGTTGATAGGCAAAAAAACACTCTGAGTGGCTTCTCAACAGCAACTCTTGAAATTTTAGCAAGAGATTGTTTTGACAGACAAGTTGGTGTTTTCACTAAATTAGCAGTTTGTTTGCTTAAAAATTTCCACCCTTGGTTGCAGTTCTGCGTGTATCCTCTTTTTTCTGTAAATTTTGTTCTTTGTAGATGACTGACTCATTCATGCAAGCAGAAGGATGATTATTGGCTTTACTTAGAGTAGTTTATACAACTGTAGTAGAAGAAAAAGCTTATTTATTAGTGCGACATGGGCACAAGGAATAGGAAAGGGGTTGCATGTTAGATGTTGAGTGTTCACTGGGGCTTATTGGATAAGTAAATACAAGAAGAAGCCAGGAGCTGATTGTATCCATGTGACCCTGTGGAAATGCTGCAAAATGAGCAGGGGCTGCTGTTGTGTAATGCAGGCTGAGATCCTGCATTACCCACCACACTGGATGTGGGGAGTTGGACAAGCTGCTCTTTTTTTACTTAATTTCTGCATAGTTCTGGGTTGGTGAGGTATCATTGGCTTTGTAACCAGATGGAGCACCTACAGAGCTCTGTGCCTAAATATTGCCAAATGCTTTATGGGCAGTTAGGATTTAATGCCATTTTTACAAAACAGGGATTATTTGATTATTTTCTCAGAGAATGCAGAGGAAGAACATTAAGAGCACCGTGCTTTGGGTTTTCTTTACATATTTACTGTTTAAGGGTAAGAGATAATCTAACAACCTCAAAATATTTAGTAAATGCACGTATAGGCATGTTAAAAATATGGGAGTTTACTGTTGATGTGCAGGAATGGTGGTTTCTGAATTCCCTGTTGCTGAGTTGCTGCATCCCTTATTGCTGTTCAAGCAATAATGATTATTTTGCAGGATGATTAAATCTATTAATAAAATATAATACTCTTAATATTAAGAATATTAAGAAAAATAGAACCTATAGTGTAGTATGGGAGCATCCCTGTGGACTTCTTATTGGCTGGACTCTGGACCAGGCACTCCTAATAATTCTAGATACAAGTTCTGAACTTCCAACAACTGAAAGGCTTAAAAAACTACGTTGTTGACTTGAGCTCGTGGACACTGTTGTGTGTGCATTGTGAATACAATCTTTTTAAAGTTGTACTAAAGAAGATTTCTGCTCCAATTTTTTGCACTTGAAAATCACTGAAGGCAATACCATGCTCATTATTAATTGGAGATTCAATATTTGCATGTATTCCAGATTGCTTGAGTCCTGTGCTCAATTTATTATTTATGTTTTTGTGCTTTATTGGAATGAATTTGAAAACAGAGAACTAGTTTCTATTGGGAAGAAAAAAAATCATTAAAAGTAAAAGCAACTGTAAGTCACCTTTAGGTTGATTTCAGAGACGTAACTGATGAAGAGGTTTTGTTGGCTCTTCTGTGAAAGGGAGTTTCCCCACTGATACAGCCTGAAATAAAGGAATTGCAAGAGTGAAGTATCGAAGTGTGATTTGAAGGATTGTAATCTCAGGAGAGAAGGAGACACTTCTGCTGAGGCTGCTTTCTCTGTTTGCCACCAGGGCACTTGAAGTTTGGGCTACAAACGTATCACAGTTTTCTGTGAGGTAACTTGTCCATGGAAAACTTTTTGCTTTGCTGGGAAAATTGCTGCCTGGACAGAGATTAAATAAAAATAGCGACTACCCCCAAATTAAGCAGATCTTCTGTCTTAAGCAAGAGAACCCTATGCATTATTAAAGACAATATTTATGCTTTGAGCCAACTTCAGTAATACATATGGAAAAGCTGGGATGATTTTTGTAAGGTTATACAAATTGCTGCTCTAGTGAATATTGCAAGCAGTTTGAAGGTGGTTAGATTTTGGGGGTTCTTTGAAGCTGCAGTGGAACTTGCATTCTCTGACTGAAAGTCTGGTGTGGGGATGGGAAGGATCAACTTTGTGCCTCCGATAGGCTGAATCTGATAGAAAATCATGTCTCCTATCATGCACTTTGTTAATGACTTTCCAATGAAAGTCAAAGAAATGAGGTGCACCTCATTCACTGGAATGTGACAATAATAGCACTCACCATGTGGCCCTGAAAAGGCTATTTTAGAGGATTAAAGTGTCATATCGAGATATGTGTAATACATATATATGTGCACCTTGCAAAATTCTTGGCTGGGGGGTGTAACTTTTTGATGCGTAAATAAAATACCACCCTAGATTATACATTTTTCAGTTTTTTTCTCACCCAACTACTAATATTAATTTTTAAAGTGGAAGCTGGGGGTATGCTAGTAAATATTTGTCACTGTTGTGGAGGATTGATTTCAGTGACAGCGCATGCTGGGAACTTACTGACTGGAATAACTTCTATTATGGGAGTTGCTCTTATTATTCAGAGGGTGAGAAAATCTAATATCCAGTTGTATTTTTAAGGGACATTTGTGTACTGTGGTTTGCTGTGATTTCGGTCAGCTACTAAAATGTACTTTTTATTTTCTGACTTCGAAAATATGTCTCGCAACCATAATGTTCTTATAATGTCACTGGGTGTAACTCAGCTGGACTCAGTGCATCTACATGAATATATATGAGCTAACAATGTGGCCCAGTAAGAGAATGGAAATGGGCAGCTTTGAACTTGTTAAAATTTAAATTTCATCTAAATTAATCTAGATTCACCCTCACAGGAGGAGATAACACTTTAATCCTGTGCTAGGATTTGGTTTATTTCTGCCCTTTGCAGAAATTTTACCTCAAGGCTGAGTGCCTCAGAGTGTGCACGTATCAGTGTCTTGTTCTCCAGTTTACTAATTTAACAGCTCATGAATCAGCCTGCACTGCTCAGCACTCCATTGTGCTGCTGATAATTAATCAGATATGGCTCTAATTCCTGACTTTCAGCAGATCTTAACTGTGCTCATCTGTAACATCATCTATTATTGACATATTGTAGGAATACAGGCAACAGGAAAAGAGCTTACAGGAATTTTCTAATAAAGATTATAATGATTTGTCCATCATAAGACATTTTTTATATGGCTTAAATTTGATGGTAACTGCCCTTTTATGTGTTGCCACATGATGTGCCATGTTGTTGAAAGCTTTCCCAGCTGCAGACACGTGGGTGTGTGGGAAGAGGCACTTACAGAAAGACACCTGCTTGGCCAGGGCTGTTGGTACATGTGCGCAGGGCAGGGCACACAAGCTCTGTGTTTAAAGTTGTCTCCTGTGTTTGATTTCTCAAGGGAGCTTAACTGAAAAATCACTTAATGATCTTCTATTTTTTCCCTGTTACTTTGAGTGGTGTTCTAACGATTTTAAACCTTTAGGTAATGAATACCAGCCAAAATAGTCGCTGAATCAGAAAGTTTTGTTTGAAATCTTAGAAGTTGTACTAGACCTGTTGAATAGCTTTAGGATACACTGTATTTGGGATAATAGGAATAAAACTGTTTTGATTATTTTTTTTTTATATATAAATACTTTTTGTATATAATATGTGGGGTGGGAGTGCATGTATGTATAAAAACACCTTATGAAACATGTCTTCATTACGTGTTTACTCTTAGTACATTCTTGGTTTGTTGGTTTTGGTTTTTTTCTTTTTTTCTTTTTTGTTGGTGGTGGTTTGATTTTTGAGAGTTTCCGCTATTGATACTGTCCGATCATCATTAAGAATTACAGTTTGGAGTGTTTCCCTGGAGTCTCCAGGACATAAATGAGTAAGAGCTGAAATCAAACCATCCAACACCTTTTTCAGGTGAAAAATAAAGCAGTGTATAGAATTAAAAAGAAAAACAAAAGCAAACATTCATCTAAGGCAGCAAATAAAAGATGAGCTATGGAAATGTAAGCCACCCTCTATCAGAGCAGAAGGGCATGCAGAGCCATGAACCAGCAGGTGTAAAGAGCTCCCACTCAGATACTAATGTTTTGCTCACTACTTCAAGGCAAAAAGACCTTTTTCCATACAATGAAGATACATTTGCAGAATTCCTGATAATCGAAACCAAAACTTTGGATTTGGTTTTTCTGAATGAAGAACCTGTGGATTTTGCATGCAGTTTTCATGGACATTTGTTTGGTGTCCACAGCGGGACAGTAAATCCGAGGAGAAACAGAAGAGACGGTGCTGTGAAATGTGCCTCCTACAGCTGCTACAACTCTCTTCCAGTGGCTCTACAGCCAGCAAGTGTCTGCCCCAGCACATCTCCCCTAATGTATGTGAGATATGAGAAATTAGTAATGTAAAATAAAAACATTATAAAAGCATCATTATACATATATTCAGCACATATGATCAAAGTACAGATAGTACTTATGCTTCAAAGACTTTTCTCTTAAGAAAGTTTGTGAACTGTGTCACAGGTGAAAATATTAAGACTACTCCAGGTGCACTGAATGCTGTTCAGTGGTACAATCCCAGTCTTCAGAGTTGTAAATCCTCTGTAAATGAACTGATAGAGTTGGCAGCTATAAAACATCAACCTCTTTCCAAGTCAGAGAAGTTTAAAACAAAAAAAAAAGGGAATATAAGGGCTGGAAACTGGAGGTAGGCTCCGAGCTACAGTGCTTGTGTACACTACAGATGGAGAGTAAGATTCGGCTGAACAGAGCACAGGATCCAGACTGGATTTGGGCTGTTAACCCAAGGCTGACTTCTGAAGTTTGGGATGCAAGTGTCTTCTTCAGGAAGACTGTTACCATGTGATGGACAGGGCTGGGGGCCAGAGGAGCGGAAGAGAGTAGTGTATGTACAAGATACAGGTATGAGCATTGTAGAGATTTCAAATCCTAGGGAAAAAAATTGGATTCACAGACCTGTATGTGGGACACACATGTTTTTATCATGCCAGGTATGTTCTGGATCATTTGTAAAAAGAGCTTTACAAATAAGTAGCTCCAAGCACAGTGACTAATTTAAACTGGTTTCTGCTCAATTTTTCCTGAGGTGTCTGACATTGTAACTGGACTGTGTAAGGGTTGGTTGTAAATGCCCCTGCAAGGCTTCTGCCATCATTGTCCCCCCCATTCACCCTGCTCTTAGCTTTTTAATGTCCCCAGAGCTTTCTGTAACAGCTGTAGTTTCCTCCCTGTCCTTCGTCCAGAATCACTTGTTCTGCCATCCAACAAGGGAACTGTACAGGGAAGTGCTGATAATCTGTGTAGAAGCATTTGCCAGCTGCCCCAGCCGCTGCCTGCCCACCTCTAAGGAAGTCAAACCTGCAGGTTTAGGGGTTGCATATGGGCTTTGGTCACATGTTGCAAAGGTTCATTATAAGTTATTAAAAAAAAAATCTGCTTTTATAGCAGGTCTGCAGGTGCCTGATACGTGATTGACAGAGAGAAAAAACCCTTGTTCTCTGACAAAAGGAGGTTAAAAATAAAAAACACATAAAAATCGGTCAGTTTTAATGCTAATGACAATACGCATTTCTGGAAGTACTTTGTAGCTGTCTGGGGAAGCAGAATGTGTTGCTGTTCTCCTAATTAATACCCAAGAATGCCTGTGCTTCTGAGCAGGAACTTGCTGTGTGCTGTGGGGATGCGCAGGACTGATCTCCTGGTATTTCACTGGTGCTCCAGGGATACCCAGGTCTGAAAATGGTGCTCCTTTTTGTTTACAACAATGGGCAAGGGCTGCTCTTGGTCGAGTTTGTGTTTTATTTTAATTTTTTTTTCTTCAGGGTGGAGTTTTAATGTTTTGCTATCAGAATGAAGAGCAGGATACCTGTCATTCTTCTAGCTTGTGGCTCCTTTAACCCCATCACAAACATGCATATGCGGTTGTTTGAGCTGGCTAGAGATCACCTGCACCAAACAGGTCAGTAAGGTGGGGGGAGGATCATACAGGGGTCTGCTGGGAAAAGGAAGAAAGGGGTTTAACGCTGTTACTTTATGACTGGCTCAATTGTAATTCTCTTTACTGATCATTTAATATGAGGCTTTCATGGCATATTCAGTATGGGAAGTCTAGCATTACCTCTTCCTTTGGCTCACTGTATAAACAAGTATAAGGAGTGTTCATGCAAATAAAGTGGAAGTTTCATCAACAGTTTTAGGATCATATTCATGAAACAGGCTGAGCCTTGTGAAGGAGTATGTTTAATAATTCTGAAACTCAGAGGAATCATTTTGGTTCAAATTTCATGCTTTTATGATAACCTGTGTTTTAATAATAATAATAATAAAAATACCTGTGTTACAGGTAGCAGGTCTGACAGCTGGGTGAAATTGGAGAAAAGATGAAACATTAATTATTCATTATCCATCTTCACTAAAAGGCATTTTATCCATCCTAGAAAAATAATTTCTTCATAAAGTAGTCTAGAATGTTTTGGCAACAAAGGAGAAAGTGGGTAACATCAGGAACTTAAGCAACTCAGAAGAGCTAGTGAGAAGCACTGAACTCTAAGCTTGATCAGCTTCTTTGTTGCCAAGAGGTTCACTTTTATTTTTTTTTCATTTGGCAGCTAAAATATGCATTTATGTTTCTGGAAGCAGTTGGGAGGGAATTTTAGTTTATTGGAATCTGACAGCAGTTCCTAGGGAGGTGGTTCAGTGGGAACCTGAACAGCAAATAATAATAAAAAAAGGAATTTGGCTGCCAAATTGACAGTGGGGAGAAAATGTGGTAATCCACTGATACCACTGTGCAGTAAATGCAGCAACGACATGCTCTCTGTGTACTGTGAGAATACCTGGACTCTCACGAGGAAGAATTACAGAGCTGGCTGTGAGTACAGCTTCTACAAGTCTCTATTGTCCTATAACTGTGAAATTATTTTGTTGCTTCTGCAGCACTGGAAATAAAGGATTAAAAAGAGATATTAATTGACTTGTCTCAATGTAATTTTATAACTGATTCTGCTGCTCAGGTGTGCAAGGAGTAGAAAGGTAATGTGAGACCAATTAGTAATTCTATTTAAGTCATATATTATAGTCCAGTACATTTCTTTGCCTTGAAAGGAGGATTGAACTGGGAAAGGAATTACAATTCTCTGTGAATCACAATTCATGGTTTAGTCTGCTCCAGGGTCTGGGTGCCAAGACTCCACCCCTTACTCAGAGCAGGTCACTCAAAGAAGTCCAGTAAAAATCATATTAAAAATGAAATTGTGAAAAGCTGGAATGGAAACCTTGCATTAGGTTGCACCTCTCTAATGTCAGGGTTTAGTTCTGCATAGGGTGTGACTTGCCTTTTGACTTTGTAGTTTAATACGTGAAGACTAACTAGTGTAAGAGCTTTATGCATTAAAGAGGCCTTCATTTGTGTCTGGGTTGCCTACAGTGTTGTCACTGCACTTTCTGAATGCTTAACCCAGCAGGTCTGCAGAGCAAGAGCCCTTGTTACCCAGCCCATTTTATGCAGGGGTACATAAATCTCATGTATGGTCCTTCTTGCCATGGTGAACATAGTTTCTCAAGCAGAAGGGGTTGGCAACATGCTATAAAAATGACTGATTCTGGATGCCTGTTTTATAGCAGAACCATTCCTACCCAGGAAAATAATTGGTCATTCTCTCATGATTTTAGTTCTGTTTCCACTTCTGCAGTTACCCAGAAAGAAGGGGAGAAATTGGAGCTTATTTGTTGAGGAGCACTGACTGCAGACTGGGAGCTGACAGTGGAGCTGGAGAACAGGGCTGGTACATGGCTAGAGCTTGTTGGAACAGAGGGAGCAGGCTGCTGTATTCCCAGGGATTCCCTCCTCAGAGGGAGCTGTGACTTCAGAGCTGACACACACTGAGTGCCTGGGAGGGTGAGGGGCAGCAGTGCAGATTTATCCAGCACAAGGGGCACGTTCCCCTGGCTGTGAGTGGCTTCACATGGTGTCACTGCAGGAGTTCTGCTCCAGCACAGATGGGGCAGGAGTGATGAGTTATGAAGTAGTTTGGCTGGAGTTCACTCCAATCACCAGCCCTGGGAATGTTCTGAAGGCCTGTAGATGTGGCACTTGGGGACATGTTTTAGTGATGAACTTGGTAGTGCTGCATTAACCATTGGACTCAATGATCTTCAAGGTCTTTTCCAACCTTAACAGTTCTGTGATTCTGTAACTTCTGAGTCAGGTTTTACTGTTCTGAATGTCATAACTATCCCTGATGGGCACCCTGACTGACATACCCAGTAATTCTGTCTGCCAGCTTTTTGTACATCACTCCAGTTTCAAATGCTGCCTAATCTTATTTTTCATACATCCCTATTCCAAGTAGGAAATTTTATTGAGTTTCTGGTACTTTAAGCAGTATCTGCAGTTTCATTGCCACATATCAAGTCATTCATCCTTTCTCTGCTAATATCAGCCACCAAATCTTGTCATGCTGCCTTTTAAATACAACAGACATAGCTATGTGTGCCTGGATTACTCTAATGAACCTCTTTATCTGGATTTTGAATCTAGTCATGCATATTTGATGCTTTACACATCCTCACACACAGTTAAAATTTTCTGAGATTCAATCGCTTCTTTTTAAATTGTTTCTTGAAATTTGCAGTGACTGTGGCAAATACCTTTCCAGTCTGTTAATACCTAATGTCAGGTGCTTTTATTTCTCTTTAACTGTATTTCTCATTTGACTACAAAGTCCAAGGAAATATTACTAGAATCAATCTATGTAAGATATTTATAATCTTGTTTCCCAGTTACTGCTAGTGGAGGATATTTAGATCAGCCAAGTTTCCAGGTAAGACCAAAAGGGATAGAGGACAAAGGAGGAGATGAAAGCCAAGATATTTCTATCTGTGACAAGGCGTGCAAGAGGGGGGGTGTAGGATAATGAATTACTGGCATGAAAACTGAGGAAAAATGTGACACCATCGCTGGGTTGTGTCAGGTGCAGTGCTGGACATCAGAGCTGAGAAGTCCAAGGAACAATTAGTCACTAACCAGCCTTGACAATTTGGAAGTTTATGTTGTTCAAGGGCTGCGTCGGACTGAAGTGATATTTGCAAGAAGGGATAGGACAAGAGATTGTAACAGCAGCAAGTGCATAAATGCAGGCAACAAGTCGGATAGCTGGAATTTTAAAATACAAACTCCCCAGTTTGATGCTACTGTTTTGATAGTATGGCTACAGAACTGGAATAGGATCAGGTCAGCTGTAGTTACTCACTACATGTACAATAAATATTGACAGACATTAGTCAAAACTGCCTCAGCTTAAAAAATGAAAAGGAAACAAATATTTGATTACCTTCTTTTCATTACAAGATTTCCAGCAGTGCTTGCTTGACTAGAGCAATACCTAGTTAATTGTATTAGGCTTTACCCTAGAAAGGTGCATGAACAGGGATGCATGTGTGGCTTAGCATTACAAAAGAGTTACAGAGTGCATTTTGCAGAGGTGAAAATCAAAGCAGCAAAACCATAAATTTAAGACATCTCATGACACCCCACATCCCTAGTGAAAATACTTCTGTTACATCAAACTCCATTTTCTGAATACTGTGCATGCAGTTTAGGTTCTAAGCTTTTTTTAATATTATGCTTTCCTAAGTGGAAGAAGTGTGTGGGTGTTTCTGTTCCACAAGTTTTGTTGTCTTACTGTAACCCCCAGCGGAATGAAGGGTGGGCATCCCCAGCTTGCAATGCTGTTTGTGTTATCCCTGTATTTGACTTTGGAATCGTAGCCTTCTGTTTTGTAACATTGCTGGAGAGAACCCTTGCTTCCCAGTCATGCTACATGGATGGGACCATTTCAGAATAAGGTGTCTTATGAGTAGAACTACAATATTTTATTACTCACATTGTTACTCACAAGATGATGGTTTTATCCATCCTTCCCAGAGGAAATACTCATTTTCATAGATCCTGCCTTTCCTTATTTTTGTCCAGATCCAGTGAATGCTGTAGAAGTGAAGTTGTCTTTTGAGATCTTGATAGGAAGGGTTTATTGTGGATGTGATCTGTGGCTGGTTGAGCGTGTATTTAGGGACTGATGACTGTGCCTGCTGTTACTCAGTTGCTGCAGGAGCTCAGCAGTGTGTTGGATGCCTGGCTGGCTGCAGGGCTCAACCTGCCCCTTCATCCCTGTGGTTCAGTCAGCCTGGGAGGGTGTGATTTGTGTTTGGTGCTCGAATGGCACCTGTCACTGCAATGTTTGCACTCCTCAGCTACTTCAGTGCCTGCATCTTTTGGGCACTCTGGAGTGGTGAAGCCAACGCCATCCATCCTATGGAGAGCTCTCCTCAAAGACTGTCCGTTACTGTTCTGATCCATTCCTTGTTTATGTTGGCTTTCAATGCAATGGCTTCTTAATTGTTTACCCCTTTGATTTTCCTTCTGTTGAATTCCCTTTGCAGAAGATGACAGAACATGAACTTAAAAAAGTCCTGCACATTGTCTTTTCCTTTTTCATGCTTGGCAATTGACAGTGACCTTTGTAACTAAATACCTATTTTCATTAAGAGCCTATTTTAACATGTTTGAGGGACAGTTTTTGTTTCATTAATTTTGTTATATTTAGTTTTCTAGCCACTAACAAATTTTCCTAAACAGTTCTCAGAGAATAGAACTTTGTAGCAACAGGAAATTTTTTGCTGCTTTTGAACATGTGTGTTTTAAAAAACAAAGCCACTTAAGGGCCTGGAGGATTTTTACGCATACTTAGGTCAAGCCATGATAACATATTTCATGATGAAAACAAATACCAGTGCAGAGAAATAGAATTTGAAGATAATTCTGGACCAAGAAAGGTTTGATGATACCTTTTATAATTTGTGGGGAAGAGAAGAGAATTGCAATGGACATTGAGGAAAGCCTGAGGTGACAGAATTTAATGATTTCCTCTTTGCATGCCTGCCAAAATTGAGGGGCATATTTGAATATGTGAACTTTTAAATTACTCAGGAGGACACCAGTTATTTAGAGCCAGTAATGTTTTCCTATATTTTGACAGCTCAAGCTTGTATGTTTAGGTGGAAGGCTCTTGTGTGCCTCGTGTTTGCATAGTGTGGGATACTCAGTTGTGAATCATCTCAAACAGTTCCTGTGTTTGACTCTTGGTACCTGAAGTGTTATCAACCTTCATTTTTCTGTTCCAGTTGGTTTCATTTCTGCTTTGGAACAAGCTGATACAGCATCAGAAGCTCTTATCCCATAAGTGCAGTTCTAGGCCAGACTAGACACTGAAATCTTTACAGCTCACAAGGATATGGCAGACCCATATTGGTTAGCATGATCTCACAGAAACTTAATTTTTACTTTTAGTATATCCATTTAAAATATAAGGGAACAATTTATATCTGTAGGAACTGAAAAGAAAGAAACAAATGCATAAAATAAAATTATTGTGTAGGCAAAACCTTTTAATAAGGTTAGCATACTAATGAATTCAAACTGTAGCTTCTTTCCCTTTAAATGAGAAATGTAATTTCTTTCCCTTTAAATGACAATTTGTTATAGTACTGTATAATATCAGAGTACCAGAGAATAATTGTTGTTCATATATCAAGTGAAATTATTTCCCATTTCAGATCAAGAGATAGACTTCATTATATGCACATCTTTGCATGTTTCTGGAAAGTTTTATCTTGCTCAATTTGCCTATAATGAGAATGTTTTAAAACAGAGGATGGTTTGCACTGACATCTTAGGATGCAAATCTCATCAAAGCTTAATACTACTTTTTTTAAGTCCAACACAATGAATTTCTTTTGAAATTTTAACCCTATTGCATCAAAATAAATGCGAAGTTACTGGATTGTAATTTTAGAGTATTAACTTGTCATGTGCCAGTATCAGAAATCATGAGTCCAAGGGTATTGTTTTCATTATAAAACAATAGAGGTAACATGTTGCGTTTAAGTTTCTTTGTTAAAACAATTGAATTAGAAAAAAGGAAGATGATTTTTTTCCCTTCTGTATCACATTTAGCATAGCTATTTAAAATGCATGTGTTACATTAGAAATAATTTTGTTTTATTTTTGTTCAGTTGAAACATCCTTTCTCTCCTCTCCACTTCTTGGGGGTTGCAGCTTAGAGTAGTGATTTATTTCCCTGATGGTTTATTAAAATGAGAGCCACATTTTTGTTTCCTGATTTGGGGACAGAACTGCAAAATCTAACAAAAAGAGCCTGTTGTGTTAATGATTACATGATGTTACAGGAGTAGAAAAATATGGGCATATTTTCAAATTTAATGGACATGATCAGCCAGATAGAAAGGATCTTTGGTGCCTGCTAAGCTGATGTTTGTAAGTCTCATTTTAGACTCCATTAGTCCCATCTTTGTTCTTGAATCTTCTGATCTGTCTGAATCACATTAATCACAGCTGCAGTAATATGCCATAATTCTTTCTTTAACAAAAGGAGAAGGCACAATGATTTTGATAAACAAGCATCAGATGTTTAAAAGCAAAGTAGTGGTCAGTTAAGTCATTCATTGCTCTGGCTGTGTCAAAGCTGTACTTACTGGACTATAAATTTAATCTTATCTAACAGTATTGGTCCTTTGAAACAAGTTGTGAATAACTCTACGTGCTTTAAATTGTCTTTATCCAGCTTCCCATTTGGGATCATCTAATAGGAGAAACATTGATAGTAATTGTGAGCTGTTCACAGAGGAACAAAAAGACTGCATTTTCATTTTGTGATTGCTGTTACTGTATTAAAACCAACACCCAAATCAAGGTGTTCATAGTGTCTTATAATTTTGAAGTTAACCTTTGAGGAGGTTGGACTAGATGAGCTCCCAAGGTCCTGTCCACCTGAAATATTCAAGATTCTGTGAAGAGGAAGTAATTTTCTTTTTTCTTTCCAAAGGAAGGTATCAGGTGATTGAAGGCATAATGTCCCCTGTAAATGACAGCTATGGAAAGAAGGGCTTGGTTTCAGCAAGGCACAGGATAGCAATGGCTAAACTAGCACTGGAGACATCTGACTGGATTCGAGTTGATCCATGGGAGAGCGAGCAGGAGACATGGACAGAGACAGTCAAAGTATTGAGGTAATTACACTATCTTTTTCCTGTCTTTGTGAAATTAGTGACTCCCAAAAACCTGTCAGTCTCGCAGGTCAATGCACAAAACTGGCTCCTGTGGAACACCCAAGCAAAGCAGAACACATCTGTTTATGATAATCTGCTATGAGATAAAGTATTGTACCTGTGAGCAATGCAAATTCACAGCACTGTCCTTCAGAAAGGCTGTGTAGCCAGGATTCCCCACCAGGAGTCTTTCCTTTGTTAGTGCAAAGCAGATCCCCCAACCTATGCAGTAACCACAGCCCTGCACTAATGCCCTTGAAGTAGTTAGATGCATGTGGAAAGATTCTGCAATTATGGCCACTGAAAGGGTTCTGCAGGCAAAGTTCATGTTATTTTTCTTGTTTTTAAGTCTCCAAGCAGGTAATAGAGAGATCATTATCAGAAAGTGAGAGAATTTACAAACAATTCTATTCTTCAGGAGCACCCCTATTCCAGATTAGCTATGTTAGCATTATTATGCCTCCAGGTTTATCTATTCACACATCCTTGAAAAGTTTTCTTATTAACTCTAATGGCAAGTTAAACACAAGCTCATAACTGCTGATGTTTTCTGCAAAATTTCTTGAGTTTGCTGTGGCTTTGTGCTGGAAGGAAAAATTAAACAATTTGTCCCAAACCTGTTAACTTGATGCAAAGACCTTGAAAAGTGTCTTTTCCTGTATGGTAATAAATGCATTATGGGGCAAGGTATGAAAACACAGCATTTTGTGCTCACCACCTTTTGGAAACACAAGTCCTACAGGAGGCAATAGACAGAGTGAAACTGAAAGACTTCCTGATGTCAACAGCAAGTGTGCTGTAAGAGCTGGCACTGATTCTTCATTTCTATCCACGTTTTAAAGTTACTTTCCAAGTGGAAACGGGTGTTGGTGTAGCTTAAGGCTCTAAATTGTGCCTTCCAACAAGTGCCTCTAAAGCTCTTATGGCTGGAGGTGAAAGCAATTAAAAGCCAGACCTCCTACTTTACAAAAGCATACATAAGAATTCACTACATGTTTACAAAACAACTAGAGGAGCCTTTTAGTTCTGCTTTTATTTGCTTCACTGAGGAAACACAGACATACAGTTACTCCTTTTGCCCCTTCCCTCCAGCCTGCAGAGTAGGATTGGGGCGGGAGGAAGACTCAGCAATGCTACCCTGTCTCTGCAGAAAACACTTCTTTGCTCCAATCACAACTGTATATTCCAGTGTGAGAAATCACCAAAAGGTCTCTCCTGCAGTACTGGCTCGGTATGGGATTTTTGTCCTAAACTTCAGTTCTGTAAAACTGTTTGCCTCCAGAGGAAACAGTCACAAATCTTACAGATCAGGTGAACCTCCTTACAAAGGCTTTGATCTTGCACAGCTCCATGAAGCGAGTGCTGCTTGCAGGATTGGGTTTGGAAGTTATAAATCCCCTTCAAAGTTCTTTAGGGAAAGAGGTACAGTAAATAAAAACTACATGTATAATTTTCTGCTCAGGCAAAGCAGTATCACTGTGGTATGAACAGCCAGACTTCTTGTCTGCCTAAAAAGTGAACCTCTAGTTTTATGAGTAAATTCACAAAATGTTAAAATGGCTGCTTGTTAAGGAGAGAAATGAATTTAAATAATTTTTTTCCCCAAATATTGACCTGTGTTAATGAGCTGAACCAGTGCTGAACCTAGTCCCGTGAATGGGGAAGCAGCATTCTGAAGAAATGGCACATATAGGTGTTTGTGCTTCAGATTGTATTTTAAGTGTCACAGGTGAAAAGAAAGATAAAGAAGAGCTGGTTTTGGAACTAGATCCTTATGAAGTATAAACTGACAATGGTTTATTGTGGAGTTGCTGTTCTTCACATGTTTTTAAGGTTAGTCTACAGATTCTTCCCTGCTCAAAGAACCAATTGCTGCCTACACTATAAGCTCCCTCAGGTAGGAAACTTCAGTACCAATAGAAAGAGATTTTCCTACTGCAAGGCAAAGGTAAAAATCATTATTATACTTAAATGTCTCTTCTTATCAGTATTTTGAGTTGTACACTTAACTGCAGTAGAACATTTTGTCCTGAGATACATGAATGGCCTTTTCCTACAGTACTTGTTTTAACTGAGTGCGATAAAAATGTCACATTTCATCAAAATCTGTGGATTTTGCAAAGGCTCCCAAGTAGTTGTGACAAAAAGAATTTTAAGCAGCAAAGCTCATATCCCACTTATGGTGGTGCTATGAAATGAGAATGGAAATTTTGGAGACTATCCCAAGGCTTTTTTTCAAGAGGAGGAGGAAACATGAAAGAACTAATTTCCACTTACTGCTGTTTGTGCATATTCTTCCTAGACAAAGAAACGGTATTGTCAGTAACCAAAGACCTACATTCCTTCCTCTTGTACTGTAGATTTGATTGTCATGCAGATGTACTCTGAAGTAATTAAGAATTGGCAAAGAGCTGCATTACCCAACTTTTGTTGAATTGTGCTTGTGAGTGAGTTCTATAGTTATTCAAATCTTCATACGCAGTTCACAAAATGCTTAATAAACTGGCAGATTGGCTTGTTCTTTTTGGTGTATCTTTCGAGCTGTTGAAACGCCTGCTGAGCAGTCCCTGTGCAGTTCAGGTTTAGCAGTGCCTGTAACGTTATTCCTGCAGGGAGCTCTTTGCCAAGCACTCTTATTTTTGAATCATGGCCCAAGAATGTCAGACCACGGTACACAGTTAGTGTGCTTGACTATACATAGCACTAGCCGGTTTACAACAAGACAGGATTAACATTAGAAGTGTAGGAAGGCACAGACCAAGCTACTGGTGCCTACTCTCTACTCCCTTATGTCTCTGACCGCTTGTCTGTGCAGTTTCTGTAGCCGGTGGCTGAGCACCAAAAATTACTGGGGTTACTTTATAGTCTGTCTGGGTGTAGGTCCTGGGCACATGTTCAACTTATTCCTGTGACAAAAGCATTTGCATGATCTGAAGGTGTACTTTTAAATCCACAAACTATAAATCACTCTTCACACTAGACATCCCAAGGGTCACCTGTGGCTTTATACACGTACTGGGTTCAGCCTATCGTCTTTGCTTTGATACAGGTGTACAGGAGCTGATGGTCATTTCAGTGTTATATGTGCTAGGCAGATTGGACACTGACTTGATTCTGGGTCTGCCTGTCCTGTCTAACCAGGAGCTGCTTTCCTGGAACAATTTTGGCTCGTGCCAATGTGAGCAAAATTAAGCATGGCTCAGGGTGGTGCAAGTCAGGGACTCTGCTAAACAGGCAAGGCTGTGCTGATTTGGAAGGAAGGGAGTTCAAGTGTTTGGATCTAACACTGGCACTGCCCTCATGATCAAAGAAAAGGCCACTACCATGAAGTGGCAATACAAGCATTGCAGGGGAGTACCAGTGATCAGGAGCAGCAAAAGAGTAAAGAAATAGAAACCTGAAAAAACTGACAAAGGGATCCTTGACTGCCTTCATGGATCTGAAGTCAGTAAAATTAGAAGCACAACAGATGTCAAAAATCTTACCAGAACTGCATATTTTTAGTTTCTCAGAATTCTTTTAATTAAAATGAGGGGGAAAACCACAAGTTGAAAACTCAGGGAACATGTTTTTATGGAGAAGAGAAGGAGAGAGAACAAGAATGTCTCCTCCTGAAAACTGAGCTTATGTTCTAACAACATGATCATGAGAGGTTGTATTTAATGAAGAAATTAAATCTAGTGATTGAAGTGTGATGTAATCCTTCTTCAAGCAAAAACTTCCACAGTGTTTTTAATGTAATGTTGCTACCAAAATTGCTATAACATAGAATTTCAAAAGGAATTTAAAACCAGAGTGCCATTAAACGAGGTTGCTTGTGAATTCCACAAAATGTTAACTACATTGCTAGTAATCTCATGGCAGAATGAATATACCAGATTCCTAACAAATTGCATTCAAATCCAAAGTGCATAAAAGCAGACTCTGTTCTTGAATGGGAAAGTGCCAGGTAATCGCTTTGTTGCATCTCTGAGAGGATTATCTCACACAGAAGCCTTTATTTTAAATGCAGGCACCATTATAATGAATCACTCAGATTGCTGAAGTCCAAGACAGAATTCATGAAAAACAAACATCCCACCGAAAGATCTGCGGGGAATTCCCTTTCCTGCCAGCACCCAGGTCGGTTCATAACTGTAAACATGACTCTTTGTTTAGCTTTAAAAACTCTGCAGCTTTACCAGATTACACTGATCAATGAAAAAGTTGACCAGAGTAGCTGCTGAGTTTTGAGGGTTGGAGCTGCCTGCCAAAACCAGGCCATGCCAAATGCCAGTATAACTGCTGTGTTTTGTAATAACTCCCACCCAGACAGGAGACCTTGGGGTTGTTTTAATTCCTGGTTTTACAAGCATCCCTTTAGCTATGTCAGAGATGCATGTTGTGCCCTGCTCGTTTTGCAAAGCACAGAATACATGAATAAAAAGTGTCAAAAATACAGGGATTACTTAGAATTCTAATTCTAGTATTATACAACTGACAAAGTGTATGGATACCACAGCAGTGCTGCTGATGCCTTGATGTTTACTGTGTTTCTGGCCAGAAAAGCTTCTGTTGACAGTAGACGTATGGCAGGTTCTGGAGCAATGTCAGTTTTCAGTTTGCTATTTAATCATATCCCCTAGCCCTTTGACTTGCTCGGATGCTGCTGGATTTTTGATACATTGCATTTTTCCTGTAGTGTTGCAGCATCTCTTGGACATGAATAATACATGTAAGTTGTTCATGGTTGTTGATGAGTTGGATCTTTACAGTTGTTAGAGGAGAAAAGGTCTGCTTTTTGTGCATCATCCCTGGGATGTTTCTTGTTCTCTGAATTGCTCATTGAAGGTGTTTGTAGAAGACTTGCAGATGTGTTAACCATTTACAACCACAAATAAGTGTAAAATGGAGGCACTACCCTCACCCTTCCCCTTCATTTCACCTGAATACAAGGCTGTGACAATACCTAGTCAATGTTTGTAAAATACTCAGAGAGAATAATGATGAGGTACCTAGAAAAGATCAGAGGAAGGAGATAGTTCTGTGCTGGGGCTTAAGCAGTGGACAGCAAATAAGAAATAGAGAGAAGACAAAACAAAAAAATTGTACCGGTAAAGTATCATTCTTGGTTATTATTCAAGGGACAGGAGATTTGGCTTTAGACCTCTTTGTACCACAGTGAAAGTGCTGTGGCCACATGGCACAAAATATCAGTAAAATACTCCACTGATTTGAATTTGTCTAAAAATGAAATAAAATTTTGTAAGTCATTTAACTAGCTTACTATACCAGTAAAGTACTTGATTAGATACACTTTGTCATAATTCTCTCTATTTGCTTCTCCCCCCTTTTGACTTGCTTGAGTGGAGGAAGAATTTTTCTTTAAGACAATATTCGATATGCTGAGTGATGATGAAGTAGGTGGTAAAGTAATTGTGACCAGACACATAAAATCTAAACTGAATTTTTCTTGCAATCTTTTGAGAAAATTACAAAAACCAAACTGGAATAAAGGTATATTATCTTTTAAATGGCAGGGGTGAGGTGGAAATAAACAAGTGATGAGTTAACCAATTTTAAGTATAAATGCTCTAGAAACCTGAGCAAGGATAGACCTTTCTTATTTCCTTTTGTCTTTCCAGTTCTACCAGAATTAAAGCTGCTCTGTGGGGCTGATTTTCTACAGACATTTAAGACTCCCAATCTCTGGAAGGAAGGAGATATCAAAGAAATAGTGGAGAAGTTTGGTTTGGTCTGTATTAGCCGCGCTGGCTCCGACCCGTCTCAGTACATCAAGGAATCAGACCTTTTAACTCAATTTCAGCACAACATCTTCCTGGTGAAAGAATGGATTCAGAACGAAATCAGTGCAACGCAGATACGCTCTGCCTTGTGCCAAGGATTGAGTGTAAAATACCTCCTGCCAGACCCTGTGATATCCTACATTGCACAGCACAACATCTACACAGAGGAGAGTGAGCGCAGGAACGAAGGGGACCTGCTGCAGCCTCTCAAGCTGCACAGCACAGGGGTAACCCCTCTGAGTGACTGATGGCTGCAGGCTCTGGCCTGGACAGACAGGGTGTTCTTTCACATCAATTTCTTCAGAAAGTCATTTCTTGTTAATAAAAAGAAAGCACATCACTCAGAAATTCCTTGACATCATGTGGTGCTTTAAATACATGAATCCTTGTGTGGTAGTGCTTAAGCAAATTGGGATGCTCAGCTGCATAGCTTAAAACATAAAACAGCTTCCTTGTGAAACTAAAGGAGATCTTCACAAGAAATATTCACCTTTAGTAATACTTAAGGGTCAAACATAGTACTTTCCTAAATTGTAATTCTGTAATCCTACAGACAGTTTTAGCATGAAGATGCCTTACTGTTTGAAACAGCAAAATATAATGAACCATAACTTTTATATATCTATAGAGTGTTTAAATATATGTTACTGCAAAACTTTGACTTTATAAGACCCTGAATAACTTTTCGAGTTTTGGCAGGTTGGCCAAGAGATGGAAATAAATCTTTCCTTAATGCAAGCCCTTGAAAACACATGGACCACTTATGCCACTTTTAAGCCTCTGGATTTTCGAATGACAGACAATCCTCATCCCCACGTTAAAGTGAGTTTCATAAGGGCAAGTAATTGCCAAAGCCCTGGTGTAGGTAATATATCCAAGAGGAACTTCAGTTATTCCATTTGGAAATATGCAGTGGAAAATAAATGAAAATATCCAAGAGACTCAGTATTTGAGCTGTAATTTTAGCCAGAAAAAGTCTATTCTCTTCTACGTTGGTTGCCTGTTGTGCTAATTTAGTGTTTCTCATTTCTGACAGAAGACACCTTTACAGACACTCTTATGAAGTGTTACATTTGTGTTTCAAAGTTTCTTACACTAACTGAAAGCATGCATTCAGTAGTGATGTAGCATTTATCAATATTTAGAGCTAACTGCTGTGTATTAATACGAGCTCCCAGCTAACTGGCCCCTTTTGAGCCCTCAGGTGGCCAGTTTCCACTGGTAATTCTCTGGAATTAAGGACCTTGGAGAACAAGTTGAAGTAAAGCCAAACCCAAACTGGTTTCCCTGAAAGAATCTGTACGATAATTTTCTGGACAGAATAAGGTATAAAGTAGCTGAAACATATTCAAAAAAGAAGAATTTGCCTCAAAACCCACACAAGATAAGCACTTGTATAGCTTTGGCTGATATCCTAAACTAAAGCTACTTAAAAGGAGTTTTTTCTGAGTGGCATGAGAAATGGAAGAGTTAATGTGGTTAAAATGGATGTCCCTTACCGAAGTTGTATGAAAGGTGAATGTTTCACTCAGTTTAAATCAAGTCACCCTGCTGTCATTGGAAACTCAGAGGTTCAGCCTTGTGGAAGGGTTTAAAGGCAGCACTTCAGCAATAATCGGATTAGGACTTGCATAGCTCTGTGGGCTAAAACAGAGATAAAAGAAAGCAGAGTTCCTGCCTGCCCAGAGAAGGGTGGTGAGCTGTGTGGTGCACAACCAGCACACGGTTCTGAGGCTGCAGTTTTGACAATCACCCAAAGCAGGGATGCCTGCAGATTTCAATGGGTACTGGAAAATGGTCAGCAATGACAATTTTGAGGAGTATCTGAAAGCACTGGGTAAGGTTCCCTTCGTACTTCTTCAATAAATAATCAATAAATGCCACCTTCATCTTTACATTAATCTTTTTTTTTCGTGTACAGCCATAAGTCATTTTTGTGAGAAAGATTTTTTTCAGGAATGCACTTTAAGAATTGCCTTAAGCAAAATTATTTTGCCTTAAGCAGCCTCTACTTTTTACCATCTTGAAGCTTACATTAACATTGAACTACATGAGGTGACAGATTTCAATCTTAATAAAACAACCATAATTTTAAAAAAGAGTAAAATCTTTGTCTTTAATAAAGAATCAGTACTGTACATAATGCAGTTTTGTGTGTTTGTATTTGATGTTAAGTGTTTGTATTTCTATAGAAATATTGAAGGCCTTATTAACTGCCCAGTACAAATGGTACTTTTTTTAAGATTTCACATAATGAAAAAAATCAAAACATCAAGTTATTTGAGTTAAAAGAATTAGGTTATGAATTTTTTTCCTGATGAGAAGGCTGGCCTGAAAGATCTGGACATTTTATTTATCTTTGTTCATTTCAGTTCTCCCTAAAAGTGACAAGCTTATTTTTGTGGAAGACTTTTCTGCATAAAAACAATTATTTTTCTTTTTCAGATGTAAATGTTGCTGTAAGAAAAATAGCAAACTTGCTGAAGCCTGACAAAGAAATCTTTCAGAACGGGGATCATATGATCATTAAAACTCTAAGCACTTTTAGAAACTACATCATGGAATTTGATGTAGGAAAGGAGTTTGAGGAGGATTTATCTGGGGTGGATGATCGCAAGTGCATGGTAAGAATTAGAACTGTAACAACGCGCAAAAATACAAATAGTACTAATCTGAGGCCTTTGACAGACCTCAGCTGTTAACCTTTCTGTGTGGCTATTCTGAAAATTATTTCTGCTCTTCTCAGTTTGCCAAGATGTACCTACAGTTCTGAGCCTGCCTTTACTCATTTTAGGCAGGAGCACAAAGCAGTTTTATCAGTGAGTGAATAATAACTTCAGTGAAACTTCACTCAGTTATATTAGGACATTTGTTAGTCAAAAACTTAGTCAAAAAGTTCTTGGTTCGTTTTCAGAATCTCTTCATTGGGTGATGTCTTATAGTGGAGGAAATCCACTGATTGCAGGACCAGGCACTTGTCCTCATGTGTAAGAATGGCCAAGTGCTTGAAAAAATTATATAAGTTAATTAAAATTATAAATATATATTAAAATTATCATAAGCATTTATTAGAGCAGACATGTTAATTATTGGAACCAATCTTATTGAAATAAATAAACACTGAGGACTCTGTCTCTGAACTCTGACTCTTATGAGCTCTTTTTGCTTGCCAGGGAGACAGTATTTTTTATCTTATGACTGATAAATATCAATTAACAGGGGAAAAACTTGAGAATACCGAGTTCTCACACGTTAGTTTGAAAGCATGACACTGGCAATATTTTACATTGAAAAAGCTGATAAACAAAAGACAGTTATCTCAGGAGGGGCTAAGAGGAGAAATCACATTAAAGAGAATTAAGGGATTTCCATTCTTGGAAAGACAGTGCCATTTAAAACCAATAGTTTTCTCTAACACTAGGATATGCAAATTTGCTTTTGCTCTGGTCATGGCAAGAAAGGGACAAAGTGTGGAGACCAGAGAAAAAGAATGGCTACCTACCAAGTGCCTCAAGTAATCCCTCTGTCCTCCTTGTTGCAGGGGTGCACGTGTGATGAGAGTGCAGACTCCATAATGCACAGAAGGGAGGGGCACAAGTGTTTGTGCACAGGGAGTGTCCAATGGCACGATGCATTTTTGACTCCTGGAAGGCTCTTAATCAGGATAATGAGGTCCAGATCCACTGAACAGTTATGAGCCCCAAGAAGGATTTAAGACTTGCATGGCTAAATTGCCATCCAAGACAACAGTGTTCAAAACATCTGCTAAAAATGTTTGTATGTGCACACAGCTGTCTCTATCTAAGTATTATCTGTGCTTAAATGACATTAACCTCCCGTTTAAAGGAGGACTAAACCCTCCTCTACATGGTAGAAAGAAGTCATTGTGCTCTGAAGCTGCCTAGCAAGTACCTGCGCTGAGTTCTTACAAAATGTGTCAGCACCCACTGTGCCAAAAAATCAAATTCAGAAGACAGGGAAATGTGATCCTTGCATAATCCTCCTTTCAAAGTGCTGAATAGATGTAACACATAACTCTTAATTTCCTGAAAAAGATCCTAAATATTTTGTTATTTGTAACAAGCCAAAAATTTTTATCCTATTTTACTAAACTGAGTGATAGGGAAAAATTCAAAACGCTAAACCAGAAAAAAGAAACTAGAGAAAGATTATTTTTGCCATTACAACGGCTATTTGATTTAGAGTAGAACCTAATTCACCCTACTTTCAAAGGTTACTCAAATATTCTATCTATTTACTGTTTAGTGCAAAATGCTTGTTCAGCCTTGGACACAGAATGTTAAAAAAAAATGGGGTAGTCACTAATCCTGACCTGTTTTTTTGTTAAGAATGACTTAGGGATGTACGTCCTCAAAACCCTCCAGAGATTCCCACGTCTCTCTGTGGCCTCCAGATACAAATGCCAGCTGTAGCTGTGCAGTTCAGCTCACCCATCGCTGGTTCTTTATCTGCCTTGTAGCAACTTGTCACACTTTAAAGTCCAATTTTCTGATTAAAGATTTCTCCATGAGGCCTCTGTTTTGTGAAAGGCAAAACTGGCCAAGAAGCTGCCTTTCTGAAGCCACTTCAGTCCCAATCTGATAAACATCATGGCAGGCAAAATTTGTAGTTGTTAAGCAAAAAAATAACTCCCAAGAGTGCAGAAAGTCTTATGAGAGAAGGGTCATGGAGGTTTTAAGAGATACTGGACCACTCCCTGAGTGGTGTTATGTAGACAAACACCAAAAAAGCAAAGGTTGAATGTGGTTCTTGGTGTTTCCTTTGCTCATCTGGAGCTTGTGGAACTGCATGCCATAAATGGCTTAATCATTACTAGTCAGCCTGTGTAATGGGAGAGATTGTGAACCAATTATTGTTATTTATATTGTGGACTGAGCAGACCACGGGGCAAATTTTATCCAAATAGCTCAATGCATGAGCAGTACAAAGTAACATGGATAAGACAAATTACACATTAAACATTAATCTATATAGCAGAGCAATCATCAGGAGACTAGAAAAAATAACCTTAGAGGTAATTCACCCTATAGGTATAGATCGTTTTTTTCTTTTAATGAAGAATATATCATCTAATCAGAGTTAACATAATGTTAGCACGGTGAACAGGTTACACCTTAGGTGTAATTCACTGAAATAGTGTTCCCCTTTCAGTTGTAACACATATCCTTGAGTCAGTCAGGGCAGAGTGTAACTACAGTAATTCCAAATCGATACTGCCCATAATGAGGAAAGGCTAAAAAGCTTTCCTGATCCTTATTTTCAATGTAAGGTGAAGTTTTGACACTGGGAATCGGTACTCTTGTGGCAGTGCAGGCCCTCTCCTTCGTTTCACTGAGGGCTTTCATTTTCAGAGTTGGTTGCTCCTGGCAGCCTGTCTGAACGTTCTGCATCAGTGAGTTAATTGAGCAGGATAAACCTTAGGAGTTTCAGTTTGTCCTCCTTTGGACCCTTAGCTATCTCTTTCTTGTATGCACGTGGTTTTAAGTGACTGTTTTCTTAGGGATATAGGGAACAGCAGTTGGTGACATCAGGTCCTTTAAGGTTTTGTTTTTGTGGGGAAATGAAAATTTGCTACTTTGGAATCTTTAGAAATTCAAAAGCCCTGCTAGTTTAGTTAAAGATGCTGAATACACAGGGCAGACCCCTAATCACAGTGCCAGTTGTTTCCAGGAACACAGTTGGGATCAGTGCCTGCTGAAACCATGTATGGTACTGTGCTTCTCCTCGAGCATTCCCCCCGAGATTTTATCTCCTGGACAAAAGTTAAGAGACAGTTTCTCTGTTCAGCAGTTCCATCAAAGAGGTGTTTCTGCAGGTTTAATCCTACTTCATATTCAGGGTTGTTAAAGACTTGGCAGTTCGAAGCACAAAGGTAAACCAGAAGTTTATGTATTCAGGCGCATCTTTTATTCTTTGCAAATGTTACAAGGTGCACGTTAGGTAGTGTAGAAAGAAATTGAGAACACTGTATTGCATTTTTTCTCACATGATGTGAATTGGACCATGTAGTGAAGTTTCTGCTACTTGGAAGAGTTTGTTCATGGGTTTAATTGGTAAGACAGATCAGATGGATAATATACCAAAACAGAAATTTAAAGTTAAATGGATAACTCTGGCTCTGGTATTTCCTGCACTGAGTAGTTGATCCTGCTATCTTAATTCTCAGTAGAGTTCCAGTCTAATCGTGAAATATCCTCAATTTTAAAGATACTGTCTATAATATCTAGTTGTGACTAATTTAATGAGTGTCTCAGGTATTGCACCAAGTATGAAACTTTGTTTCACGGATGTAAATATTACTGTGGAAAAAATTTAGTGTGCACAAAAGAGGCAAGACTTTATTGAAACAAAAATTAATTCAAAACCATCTCTGAAAATGTATCTCATTCATCAGCAAATGATTTTGCTTCCCTTTTTCACTGTCAGTAGTAAACAGTGGAGCTGAGGAAACATCTGTAATGTGAAATATGTACTAGCACACGTAACGGAGCAGGATCTGACATTAAGCAGAAGATACAAGCCTTATGTACCTTCAAAGCTTAGGATATAGTAAAACATTTATGAAAAAGTGAACTGAAAAACTTAAAGGCTGAAACAAAGGCTGAAATTTCACATTCCAAGTCTTTTCACCCAATGAATCAAAGCAGTTGGAGAATGGGGTAGCTCAGATGTAAAAATTACTTTACTAAATTTTTAGTTTTCCAATAATTTTGCTGCTGAAGTCAGAGGAAGCTTTTGCATTGTAATTTTTCTCTGCTGTTCAAGCATTTGACTGAATTGCTTTAGTTCACACTATGCCGAATGAATCTGTCCTTTGACAGAGACTACGGGCAAGTGATCTGTTTAAAAAATCAAGCAAGTTTTTTATGTTTTAAATATAGAACAGCAGAATTTCTTGAATAACTGAAAACAGTGCTAGTTGCATTAGAACTGAGTATTTGGCCAAGCAAGTGAGGGATGCTCCAGTAATTCAGAACCTTGGGCTCTCTGGCAGAGTAATTTTCTTCCATTGAAGCAGGAAATGAAATGACAATGACTGGGAGCTGGTAAACAGAGAAACCAGCAGGAATATTAAACTGAATATGGGAAATAATACATTAAAAACATTTAGTTAACGAAAATTGAATGCAAGCAGAATATTACCACAAAAAAGTTATCAAATGAGTGTTTGGGGCTCCTTTATTGGAACTAATATTACTTCTAGTCATGGTTAAGACTTGCTGGGGGGATAGGGTGAGGATCTGGGAGCTGCAGAATTCACTCACTAGATCTATCATCCATCTTACCATACGAAGTATCCTCCTGAACATATAGTCAATTAATGTTTAAGACAGCCACATAAGGACTGTTCATAGGCACCTGACCATTCTATTATATGGGCCTTATCCTACTGCTGGGAGAGAAGTTGTTTGAAACTGCCGTTTTAATTAACAAACATGCCTAATGTGATGCTGATTCCTCTCTAGTTTGTATGAAGTTTAGTTGTTCCGGACATAATTTGATTTATACCACTGCAAGGTCAGAATAAAGCCCTGTTACAAAATCACATGGCTCATGAAGCTTATTTAACTATTTAGGCAGAGTTCCTCTGTTACACAAATGGAATTCACAGCTCTTAATCTAATTTAGAGTAGGTTTTGGAATTAAGACTTTGTTGCCAGAAAAACAACTCAGAAACAACATGCCAGTACTTGGAATTTCAGTAGGGATCCCCACAGGATGAGAAGACTCAAAATAAATTGTGCCTGTCTAGTAAGATTGTCTTTACTTGTCCCTCTGACAGAGCTGCTCTGTTTCTGCACCCTTCACATGCTGTCCTTTTTGCTTGGTAGGTATTTTCTTGTATACTTTCAAGCATTGTTCTAGAGTCACTGTTGTTGGCACAACAGTCTTCTGGGATTTGAGTCTTCTCTCAAATTTAGTGCCCCCTCTGTCTCTCTGCAGTACTGTTATTTCCCTCAGCTCCTCACTGGGATAATCATTGATTTTTTTTTATTTTAATATTTAAAAGAGGTAGACTTCATGTAGTTTTCTGTTGATATTTCTGTCCTTTACAAACTTCTCTACAAAAGTGAGGAAGAAAAGCCCTCCAGTGAAGCACTTTGATGTCCAGAGAGCAGATGTCCACTCCTGGGTCAGTCTCAGGCTCTCTTAAACTCTGATTCCTCCTGTCTCTGGAGCTGTTTCATCTTTCCTGTCTTGTTCTGCCCTACCTGCTCTGTTGGCGTTACTGCATATTCTCTGTAAGTGACATGCTTGGCATTTGTGCAGTGATCCCAGATATTTTGCCCTATAATTTAAGGTGTCATAAACTTCAAATTTTGCACTGCTGGGTTCATGTCTAAAATCTGAGACTGAGCAGAAGCTTTTGAGCTAGTTATTCACAAAAGCACTGCTAGCACACTGATCCTCTGTAGGGAGAGTGGTTTTGGATGGGCTTGGCATTTCAGCTTTTTGTGAATTGTAAAAAGCTCTGAGAGTTATGAATGCAGAAAGTGCAATCAGAAAGAATCAGCTGAAAAGCTGAGAACCAGATGTAACAAATCCAATTTTGAATGACAAGCCATTAGTGCTATGTACAATTGCATCTTGCTAAAATTACACAGGGGATAAATCAATTATACACATTAATTTAAACAGCAAGTGTCTTAGAAACAATTCTGATACTTGCACAAAGTGAATTGGATGTGCTGGGTTTTACTTTTTTTTTTTCCTGGCATTGGATATACACAAGTCTTCCTATTCTTGCATTATTTGTATACAATTTTATTTCAGTGAGAAAAAAAAAAATCTACCATTTCTAAGAAATGAAGCAATATGCAGTGTCCAGAATATTGATTCTACTCCTTCACCCACATGTTGTCAACTGCATAGCCTGGAGCTTTTGCACTGCTTTCCTCTTTTGCCCTTACAAGCAAGGATTCAAAATAAGGAATTTGAACATTTAAGATCTGCTCCTATCTGACAGCAGCTGACCTTTGATCTAAAATTTGTCAGTCCAATCGTAAGCCCCTTTTCTGGCAATTAGCAGTGGAGATACTGACAATAGTAGAAGCAAAGAAGACTCTTATGACCTGGGCACAGTGTCGCTGCACACGAACAGCCTTTGCCCAGCAACAGGATCTTGAGATAACATCCAGGAATCCTACCACTAATTTCTCTCTGGATTTGCTGTTTATCGCTCTGTCACCAACCTGCCAGCTGCAAAGTTGAAAAGATAAAAGGGGTTACAGGACACAGGAGATGCCAAACCCTGGCCATGACTGCAGCCTCCTCCCCCGATCACAGCATTACAGAATGCACCTTCACTGCTCCATCTGACTTTGGCTGTGACATCAACATTCGTTTATTCCATCAGCACTTCCTTTGATGAAAATTTCCCCTGCAAACTACTTGCCAGAGGTTTTTATATCACTTTGATATGTAGCACAGATGAAAATGCTTTATCTTGAGAAGCTATTAAATACCTTGTTGGATGTATTGCTGTGTTTGACCACAGGTTCTAGGATATTTTCTGCGGTGTTATTTGTAAACACCGTACAGGACAAAGCTCAAATTGGATTTTCCTGTGTCATCTGACCTAAAAAAATTACTTTCTGCTGTTTAATCCTTCTTAAATCATAATTACAGTGATAAGATGACATGTCATTCTCAACAAGCAGGGAATTACTGGATGGAGATGGAGCAGGGAGTGTGTCGTGGAATATCAGAGCTCTGCAGGCATTTGCTGCCCCATGTATAGAGACAACACTCTGAAGGGAGGCAAGAGACAAATAGAGCTGGCCCTGCTGTGTTTCTCCTACAGATGGGAAATCAATAACACATTTTTGATGAAAGGTGGTAGCTGCAATTTGTATTTGTAAATGCAATGTGTCAAAAATCCATGTAGCATCAACAAAAAATGTTCATGAACTACTTTTAAAAAAGTTATTTTCTTTCATTTGTCTGTCAAATACATTATGTACCTTCAACTGCAGAGCACCTGACACAAGCCAGCACAGTCGGAGCAGCCAAATGGGAATGGGAAACGTTGTGCAGAGCCAGCATCAAATGTCTTTGCACTTAGACCTCACTGGGAAATGCAAAGTTCTCTGATAACTTGTTTGATGACTGTTTCAGTAAATGACAGAAGTCACTATCTCTGCCTGTGGGGCAATAGGACTTGCCACTAAAAGCTGGAATTGTGCAAGACTTCACTAATGGGATTTGGTTTTATTAAATATTTAGTAAATCTACCTTGTCTCATAACTGAAAACAGTAATGAGAATACTTGAATCATAATTTCTTCCAGCTCTAATTTTCAGGAAGATGGTGTTGCTATGCACAGGAATTTAAATCTTCATGGCACAAAAAGATTAAATCACCAACAAATGTGTGTGAATGACCAAGTAATGAAAGGAAAATATCAGCGTACACAAAAAGTGTAAGACTACAGAACTCATACCATGAAACTAAAGAAAACTTGAACTTTTTTTTTGTGTTCTTAGCCTTCAAAGGCTTTTGCACTTCCCAGAGGAGCTCCATTCTCTATTATTACATCTCAAGAACACAGAGTATATAGTCAGAAAAATGTGCAATATTGGTGGGTAGAATTTTTGAGAAGAGTTAAAGAAAGGCAAGAGCAGCTCTTATTTATCTTACCCCATTACCTTTTCTTGTCTTTCTTCAGGATTTTTAATAGCACTGTTGACACTAATTGCATTAATCACCATTCTCGGCTGAAGTTTCCTACAAAATTATAAGCATCTGACCTAAGAAGTATTCATCTTAGGTTTAAGTATGACCAGGTAGTGAATAAACAAAATTTAAGCGTAATTATAATGAACTATTTGAAAGGAATAAATTATGTCTTCCGTTTATTCTGCAGGTAGTACAAGTTGCTTGAATAGGCAGGTGCCTTCAGTTTTAGGGAAATAGTACATTTTCATCTCCTTGGTTCTGTTGCCATCAGGAAACTGCAGCTTTCCAGTGTCCTCTGAGTTTATCTCCCTCTCCTCTTGCTGTGGAGAAAGATGAAGAATAGGGACTTCCTGCCTGGCCATGCTGTGTCCACCAAAGCCTGGCACAGGTTCCCAGCCATCCCGGGTGGGCGGCAGTGGCTCAGCGTCTGTAATCAGGCAAACCTCAGGTAACGCCATGATCAAAATGAGGGCAAACAAGATTAATTAAGATGACTACTTTTCTAAGAAGAGTAGCTTTACAGAAAAGGTAAAGTGTTTCTTTATCTTGATAGTGCCAGCAGAGGGAAACAACAGCAATTCAAGGGTCATACAGAGCTGCCTCAATCTATTCAAGTGCTTGGCTCCTGATTACACTGTGGTGAAATCTTTGCTTTTATATACAGCAAAAGAGATGATATATACACCAACATTTGCCCTTCAGTGGTATTTTTGGAGTATTATTTTTATGTTCTGAGTCAAATCTTTGGGAACGTTGTAAGGCAAGCATTGCTCTGTCTCGGGTGTTGGTAGAGGGTGCACATGGAGGAGCCACAGCAATTCCAGCCTCATCTAACACTCAATGTGTGTCTCAGTAGAGATATTTGTAGTGGAAGAACTTGTTTCAGTCTGAGTTGAAAGGGAATTTTCTATCTTCTCTATTAGTATGTCTTTAATAAAAGAGACATTGAGACATTACAGTTTGACCTAAAGAAAGACAAGATGTAGGTGTCACTGTAATCTCACTGTCATTGGGGGATTGTTCTGCTAACAAAGAAAAGGACATTATGTTCCCCTGCAAGATTCTGTCCTTTCTAACCTTCAGAGCTAAATAGCTACATACAAAAATCAGAAATGGTATGGTTTACTCATATCCCTCCAGCATTGATATTTCTCCAAGGGAAGGCAGAGAGTGATAACGGAGAATGCTGTCTGATAAACAGCTTGGTTAACGGCCTGTGGTATTACACTCTTTGTGGTTATCACCAAATTGCAAAAAGCAATATCTAATCTTGACTGGGAAGACAAGAAAGCCAGAGAAAAAAAAAAGTGTTATTTTCTGAGATGAAACAATTTCCATCACCCTTGGAGGCTAAAAAGTTAACATTTCCTTGTACTGCTACACATATTTGTCAATTGCCCCCAAATGTACGAAGGCAGGGAATGTTACCAGCCCTAATAACTTTCACAACTGACTGTGAACATTAGCAGGACTAAGAAAGTTGGATCTTACTTTGTCATGGTATTTGCCTTCAAATTCCCATATAAACCCACAAAAATTAACTATTAAGCTTGTCTAATGATTAAACTATGCTGAGCTAATACTCAATGGATAGAAATAAGTGCAGTTATGAAGGAAAGTAGCCAGAGCAAATGCTTCATTCCATAGTATTCCTCACATGTCCAAGTTATCATTCATTTTCGGTTACATTCATTTTTAGAATCAGAAATTCTTATATATGTTAGCTTATAAATTAAACATTTTTCACTTTGACTCCTATTATTTGTTATCTTCTCTCTCTAAGTGGATGTTCTACAGATTCAAACACATACAGGAGAGGATTTATATTACGGGTGAGCACATAAACTACAGTTTTACCCAAATGCTCCTTCCTGCATTAGCATTTTTTACGTTAAGAAGATACAGTTTCATTAAAATGTTATCTACTACTTGGTTTAAATACATAATTTTACAAAAGCAGACAGAGGAATTTATGAATGCATTTTCCAAATTGAAGAGATTTTTAGCAAGGACACTTGAGTTTGTCTTCCAGAGACCCCGTGTGGCGCAAACAGGCTATATGGGATCAATCCCAGTGCCTTGCCTATGATTATCTATCCTGGCACTCTTTCTACTGATTCATTTTCCATGCTTGTTTAGTCTAAAGCTTCCCATGGGAAAAGCCTGCTGGCTGTACTCCTGCAGAGATAGTGGCTATCATGGTTATCATTTAAGAATTAATTGTTTGTGACATACACAGATTAAATAAATAGGACTGCATAGCTCTTGAGTGTTGAACTGGTTTTAAATTCCCAGAATGAAAAATGGAGGCTGACTTCTTCTCTTAGAAACTGCACAGGATGGATGCAGTAAGTTTCCTTTAATGACACATCAGAATTCATCATCTCTCTGTATTGGGCTGCTACTGCAGGCAGTGGCTGAAGGCTTTTACAAGATAGACAGTAATTCCCTGTTTAGTCCTCAGAGTCACTTTCAACAAGCTGATTTAAAAACCACCTGCTAATATTGATGTTAAACTATCCTCATGGAGCACAAATTGTCACTGCTCTCCCCACTTTAAGTCCTTTACAGAGTATTGTTCCTCTTTATCTCAGGGAGATGTGAAAGGCAAATTGCCAGTAAACACTAGCCAGAGTGAAAGCTGTAGGATGCACTGTCATACATTTTAGTAGTTTAATGAATGAAGTTTTGCTGAACTGCTCAGGACGGCCCCAATATTCACAGAAGTGCTGTGTTGGATACTGTAACCCCTGACTCTCGCTCTCATTCTGCATGTCCTGGCTTGAGTCATTCCCCAGCCTTAGTTACAAAGGCAGGATGCTGGGAAAGGTACCACTTTGCTGATCCTTCCAAACCACTCTGCTCAGTAAAGGAGGGCAGATTAAGACATGAGGAAAAACCAGCTCAGTATTCAAGAGCCTTTTTCATCCACAATGCCAATACGTGGGAATCATTCTTAGGGTGGGAAAACCAAACTGAGTCTCAAGTTTTCAGCTCCTTTTGTAAATGCAGTGTTAGGCTGCAGAGCCTTCTGCTGCTGTGTTTGTCACAGGAGTGCGCTCTCATCATCACCAATTGTGATGAATTTTTTTTCTTGCATTTAAACAGCTTTATCTCATCCTTTCAGGTTTTGGCAGCCAGTTGGGCAGCAACTTTCTGTTCAAGCTCATTTCTTTTGTAGTTATCATAAGTGTTACAACACTCTACAATTCTTATGAGATATATTAATCATTAATTATGTTAGAGATAAGTTTTGCTCCATGGAAATTAATCATAGTATCAGAGAGTACTCCAGTAACAGTGAATATGTTTATTTTGTTAGACTACTGTATCTTGGGATGGAGATAAGCTTCTTTGTGTACAGAATGGAGAAAAAGAAGGTCGTGGTTGGACCCAGTGGATTGAAGGAGATGAAATGCACCTGGTAAGAGTGTAAGAGGTTTTAAATGCCACTTTATTAAAATTGTTAGATGTGACACAGCAGGGGATGTGCTGTTGCTTTGACTTACTTGGCCATAATTATGTATTGGTGCATCATTTGACTTGTTTCTAAAGCAACAGTTTCATCTGGAGCCATTACAGTGTTGTGCCCCTTACAAAGACTGGCGGTGTCAAAGCACTGCTCTGTCTGTCCAGACATCCAGGCTGAAATGTTCACACTGAGGAAGGCATTTAACAGGACATCCCTCACACAGTCTGTAAAATATGCAGTATGGGAGCTGCTGAAATTGCACACCCAGCAACAGGGGGAAAATGCACCATTGTTCTTTTAAAATAATTACAGCCCATGCATTATAGCCTAGACAACTAAAACAGCAATTGAGGTTTTGAAATGCATGTCCTTTCAGATCATCATTTTTCTCTTCCTAAATTAACAGGACCTGAAAGAAGATGCCTATTCTTTTATCCTGTAACTCCATATATCATCCTCACTCTCATCAATGTGGGTAAAAGGCAGTCTTCCTGCTGAGATGATAAAATCCAGCCTCCATTTCTGTTCACTGCTCATGACTATGAGCATTCAGCAGTCTCAGTGGATGTCCTCAAAATACTCCAGTCAAGAGCACAGTTATGAAATCTTTGCAAAAGTACCCCAAACCCCTTATTCCCAAACACAGTTTTCAAGAAGCCTCAGAAACCAGTTCAGGAAAGGAATGTATGTGCCATCTTACCATCTGGACTAGGCACTTGATCTAGAGAGAAATTTGCTGTGTAAGTGCTCACTGTGTAGCTGAGTCCATGGGCTCACCCAAAGTAGGGGATGAGTCAATAAAAAGGAGATTCAGAATTTCCTGTGCACACCTCCTGCCTCCATGAAGCACATTACAGTGTTCCCACCCCACCTCCCAGTGTCCCAGCAGCTGCTGCCATGGCCCTGAGCATCAGCCCTTTCACATTCTCTGCTGGCAAACAGGTTGCAATTCCCCATGACAATATCTGGCCTAGAAGTTCAACTCACACCTTGTGCACTCAACCATACACACACATGCACTCATCTGGAACATATATGCACACAGATGAAACAACACTAGTGCTCTTGGATTTCTCTGTACTGGCATCCTAGTTTCTGTCCCTTGCGAGCTCTGCAGTCACGATCTCTTCCCATCTCCTGTCCCCAACACCCAATTCTTTAGTCCTGATTTCTGCTGTCCTTGCTCTGATTCCTGCTCCAGCCATGCAACCTGCCCATTGGCCTCCGGCCCAAACCACTTTTTGTACTTGTCCCTGTCAAGAGGGTGATTTTAGAAGTCAGATAATCAGATTCAGTTTCTCGAATATATGTGTCTGGTGCCACTTCAGGTACCCCAAGGTAATCTGACTGATCTGAGGCTCCTTCCAGAAGGCTGTGAACGGCTCTGTGTCACACTTGCCAGCTCATGCCGACATCCATGCACTCATTGCACTTGCACAGTTTATCACAATCTGTCTCAGAACTCAGTACAAAATTACTTCATGCAAAAAGTATTTTAGAGTCCACTCCCCAATATTTCAATTTTATCACTTTTTCTGTTTCATGAACTTCAAAAGATGTCCTCTTTACTTCTCTGAATCCTTGTTAATGTAACTCTCTCCATTAAAAAAATAGTAAAGAGCCCCATTTAGCATCTTACTTTTGACCAGCTAAGATTACTAGGGCCTGTACTTTTGAGAATGCTTTGATACAATGAGCAGTTACCTCCAAAAAATTGATACTTCGATAGCTTTATGATCCTATCGAACTTTACACAATGAGCCAAGTGTTAATTCTTTCCACAGTTCTGTCGAGTAGTACCACATCCTTTAGTACTTTATTGCTTCCTATTTTCTTCATTCTATGGTCTGCACTTTGTAGTTCTTTTTCCTCCTTAGATTTTATTTTATGTGAGTGACTTATTTGACCATTCTCCATTTCCTTTTGAGTTTTATTGCCCTTTTCTATTGTATTGATTGCCTCTGCTCTGTAGGTTTCTGTCACTGTCAGCAGATCTCTTAGCCCTTACTGCACACTCCTTCTTCTGGGTTACCTACAGAGTAGTGAACAAAACAGGTCCTAACAGATCCCTGCACTGGTCTGCTTGTTTCACCAATTCCTCACGAAGTACTTTCTCTTACTGGGGTCCACCAACATATTTCAATGAGGTTATTGACTTAATGTAAGTAGTTTTAATGTCATTTTATCAAAGTCTCCCATAAGAAATGTGCATACCTTCCTTAAAATATTTCAACAGATTTATTCAAGGTACATCCCTTCTGCTGGGTCATACATAACCTTTGTGTTTGTGTCACTGAAGAGCTTCCACACTATTTTTCTTCCACCCAAACTTATTGACCCATGGACATATCCCACATGGACACATCCCACATGAACACATCCCACATGGACAAATCCCGCATGAACACATCCCACATGAACACATCGCACGTGGACACATCCCATGTGCACACATCCCACATGAACACATCGCACGTGCACACATCCCACATGGACACATCCCACATGAACGCATCCCACATGAACACATCCCACGTGGACACATCCCATGTGCACACATCCCACATGGACACATCCCACATGCACACATCCCACATACATCCCACATGGACAAATCCCACATGAACACATCCCACGTGGACACATCCCATGTGCACACATCCCACATGGACACATCCCACATGCACACATCCCACATACATCCCACATGGACAAATCCCACATGAACACATCCCACGTGGACACATCCCATGTGCACACATCCCACATGGACATATCCCACATGGACACATCCCACATGGACATATCCCACATGGACACGTCCCACATAGACACATCCCACGTGGACACATCCCACATGAACACATCCCATATGGACACATCCCAAATGCACACATCCCACATGCACACATCCACATGGACATATCTGTGAGCACTTCCCAGGTCCAACTCACACAGTTCCAGTAATGGAGAAGGGTGAGCAGGTGAGGAGCAGCAGGGCTCACAGAGGAGAGCCCAGGATGTGACCGTTGCTGCACCTGCCCAGTTCACAGGGATCCAGTTATGGGCACGTGGGGATTTTTGTGAAGCTTTTGTGGAACACAAAAGACCAGCAGACAGCATTAGCATCCAGTGTGCTGAGGTGCAGTCAGAGCTCACTGCTGTGCTGCTTTACAGACCTGGATCAGCTCTTCTGTGCAGCTACCTGTGCTCTTGTAGCCATGCTCCTGTGTTGCTATAGAGGGCCTTCAGCCTGTCTCTAGTCCTGTAGATTCAGGACTGGTCAGTCAAATCCATGTCCACTTCTTTATGTGTGCAAAATAGGAGTATCCATTTCAAATGCATAAGCAGTTGCATACACTGCAAACAGATAATAACGCACAGGAACAGATTTGTTCCTTTAAGATCAGAGATCCCAAAATAACTTGTCATCAAAAAACAAGCCCAAATCAGATGGTTTCTTTTACGATGAAAAATAGCTAAAATATGTAGAAGCCTCTAAATCTAATTTAATAGAAAACTGTGAATTCAAATTAAGGTGGACGTACACATGAATCTATAATGTATGTGTTCTAAGTAAAAGTTGTAATTTTTAATTATTTTCTCTTCCTAGGAAATAAGAGTGTGTGGAGTCACGTGTAAGCAGGTCTTTAAGAAGGTACAATGAGCTACTGCTGATACAGCAAGAAGAACAGTAGAATTTACAGACTCACCACCAAATCTCCAAGTGCTAGTACTGAACATCATCAGTGACAAGAGCAAACAGATGTGAAGATCACATTAGAACTGTATCATTAGAATAAAATGTTTTTAAGAAATAATTTTGAAAAAGTAACTACAAATAAAAGTATTTTTAGAAATGCCAATAAAGATACTAAACACTATAAATGTGTGCATACCATAATTCTTGACTACATTGAAATAGGACTGTTAGGTGTAACACAAGGCTGGAGTTAAGGCCTTGTAAGCTAATTTTTTACTCCCAGTAGAGATCACCCTTTCATAGCCTTAGCAAGGGGCCTCCAGGTGGTCTTGCTTTCAAAAGCTGAACTGTAGCTGTAGGGAAGCAAATGAGAGCTGGGGGATGAACTTACACTTAAATCCTGAATTCACTGAAGCCAGTGAGAATTTGACCATTAGCTCCAATGAAGCAATACTCCACTGGAAGTGTTCCACCAAAAATAACAACCTGATTTCTCAAAATGAGAACAGTTATGGATCAATAGTCTGGAAAAACAATACTTACAGAAGCATGGCTAAGGTTCTTTTCCAAATGCTTTAGCAAATATCTGCCCATGCTTTTTTTTTTTCTTATTGTGGAGAAACTAAGAGTAAGATCACTGCTAGAAACTTTATATAGTCGTACACACACCACACTGAAGATATGACTGGCATTGCTTTATACAATACCATTTGCAGAGTTTCTTACCACCCATCACAGCCCTCCTGTGTTGACTGAGCACATAGCAAAGCTCTGGCCGAGCAGTTTCCAAAGCTGATTTAAACATTACTGGGAGGAATAATTTGCAAATCATACTGTCATATTTTCAGCCCATCAACACACTGGATATACAATCAGCAACACCACCTTGCATCAAACTCAAAAAGAAACAGGGATCCAGGGTGCCTGGTTGGATCAGACCTTTAGCAAGTCACAGAATTCCAAGTGTCTCCTGGAACAACTGCTACCAGCTATTTTCAGGGGCTCAATCCATGGGGAAGTTGCTGTGGCAGAGTCTGAGGTGTTTTAAAGTGTTCTACCCTCCCCTACTTGGATGCAACTCCTGTGCATAGCATTGCTTTTGCCTTCCCTGGGACCCAAGGGCTGCCTGAGAGATTTTAGACACGGAAATAGGAACAAATCCCTCCATTCTTTACTAACCAGAGACTGCTTTAAAAGATGCATTATTATTAATCCTGTTTAGAAAAGTTGGGAGCCTGATCTAGCATGAAGAAGAGAAAGTTCAGAAACAATCATTGTAAACTCTAAATTCAGCACAGCAGGGATCATAAACTTTCTGAACACTGGTATTTCAGTAGCACTGTATGTGTGGTGAGTGTAGCACCAGATGTGCTGTAATGGACATCTAATTCAATTTTCTAAAGGTTTGGGGTTTGCTTTACTTCAGAAAGTACACAGAAGATATTATCCATGAAGATTTAAGCATCCTAATGTCATAAACAGGTGCAAAATACTCCCTCTCCATGTAAATTCCTGTACTACCATTGCAACAGCTGTGGCTCATACTGCTTAGAATTACAGACATGTAATGCAATTGTTTACATTCCCCTGTAATTTTTTTTTTCCTTGGCAATGCTCATGCCTAAGGAAGTCTCTGGGAATTATACCTGGGCCTGGTTGACCAGACACATGCAGAAGCTGGTTTTCTCTCACGGAAGGGATGGAAGACTGTGTTAGCCATCCAGCTGTGTTTGCATATCTAAATGGATATCCCTCCTGACTGACATACCGACCAGCAGCTAACGGTAAATTTTCTTGTACTTGGAGAGGGACAGGTCAAAACTGGTTACAATTAAATAAGACAAAAAGGTTGTAGGAGAGGGAAAAGTATCAGAAACTTGTGAACATCGGGTTAAAATACTGCTCTGCTTAAGTGGAATTGAAATTGTTGTCTTCTTAAAATGCTATTTATCATCTAACACAAGGTTGGGGATATCCCAGTTGCCAAATTTCAGTGTATCTGTCATTTGTTTTTCTTCAAACATTATTGGACACAGAAACTTCTTTCCTTCAAGTTTCTAATTATGGATTTCAAAATCATGGACACGTTCCAGATATCTCTCCACTATTCAGCCTTAAGGAAAGCAAGAGAACAATGGAAAATAAGTTACTATTTAATAAAGTGGTGGTTCACACCACTATCCAGAGTTAAACTTTGCATAATTCTTTTAATGTTCAGCAGTGACTAAGACTTTTTTTGAAATGTAGTTTTCCTACAATAGAACTTGGCAGTTCATAACCCTTAATTCACCAGCTGTCTTCTCATTTTTGCCTGCAGCTCTCTGCAGTCTTGTGTAACACTCACAAACTCTTTTTGCAGAAGGTTGTAAGTGGATCAATTAACATCTAGCTAAGTAAATCCAATTGTTAAAAGCCATTATTATTGTAATCAAACAGACAGCTTTTGCCCTTTGGGTCATTTGGTACAAGGGCAAATTTAGCACTGTACTAATAACTAATGGCTTATCAACCAGAAGCAATGTAACCTGCTGCTAATTATGGAGCAGAGCAAGCTCGCAGAGCACTTCCACAGCTCATGGACGGAAAATACAGAAACTTCAGGAATATTTCACTTTGAATACATTGACTTCAAATCATCCCAATTGCTTGTCATCATAATTGTAACCTCTTATCTCTGCCGCAGCAACCCTTTCTCTTGGAAGAGGAAATTATGTTCATTCATTGCTTCCACGACGCTGCTTTCCAATTGATGTGTATAAAATTAACTGTACTGTTTCCATGAACCTTTAACAACCTGTTACCATAAAAGTGCAGTTGAAAACTTTCCCTATAAAACAGATGCTTGCTGAATGTATAACATTCAACAAACATCAGCTCCCTGACTATCATAACTACTTAGTAGCCAAGACCTTCACAGCGAATTCATATCCAGATTTGCTTACTACTCAGGAACCAAACTTCATATGGAGTTTCTTGATCTTCCACAGAATTTCAGCGATGATTTGCCAATACCAAATCTGTATTTCTGCACAACTGCATTACTTCCAGATACTGGACATTTTTTATTTTGTAGGGAAAGGCCAGTGCCTACAGCAGCAGGGTGAGTGGAAAGGCAAAAAGGTGCATTGCACCATTTCTAAAAGTTAAATTTAGTTGTGATTTTATTCTCAAAAACTCTGGGTGAGAAAAGCTGAAGAGTAAAGGCCAATGTGTTCCATCAGCCTGATTGTTTTACTTCAGTTCCCTGACTATTCTACTTCAGGTCCCACAGTCTGGGATTTCTGTGCATTTTCCAGGTAGGTTTGATCTTGTGAGGATAATTGGGGAACTCTGCTACATTTTATAGTTCTGTGGCTTTTCAGTGAAGGACATATAGAAGGAATACATACTTTCTGTCTCTACAACACACGAAGGCATGTTGTGTGTGTGAAGTTTCAGCTTTACAGGGCAAGTAGAGAGAGAGAACCATGTTTTTAGCGATCATGGTGCAAAAGAGCAAAGTCTGGAGCCTGAAAGTTCTGGGTGGCCAAACTTGCTGTGAAAACAGAAGCAGCAATGTGTAATCAGCCATGAGCAGCCTGCTTGTCCTTGCTGAAGGGTTAATTCAGGTTGTGTGCTTAGAACACACAATGATGAAGAAACAACAAGGCTTTCACAGAGCAGAACATGAAAGAAGTTTTAGTAGGATTTGAAAGCATGACATAAATGCAAATGCAAAGGATCAGATACAGAATTATCATAGAATCATTGAATGGTGTGGGTTGGAAGGGACCTTAAAGACCATCCAGTTCCAACCTCCCTGCCATGGGCAGGGACACCTCCCACTAGACGCGGTTGCTCAGAGCCTCAACCAAGTGAAACTTTTTGTAGCGGCATATAAAGAAAACAGGATGGTCTTTTGAGAGTAGGAGGAGAGGAAAGGGTGAGAAAGAAAAAAGAAAAATTGGCACCATTGATATTTTTAATAAGTTGATTATGTCTGATAGAATAGTCTGTACAGATTATATTTTCATTTGGAAAAGTTTGTTTTCTGTTTTATATGAAGAATTCAAAACATACAAAATAAGAGTATAAAACATTTATCTCACTAGTTGAAGACTAGCTATTTGATGTGAGTGCAAATTTAATCTAACCTGTACAAAATACATGTGTGTCCAATGGAACTGGTAATTTTTTTTTCTGTATTCTAAAAATCCAATATTTATAATAGATACCAAAATACTTTGCCAGCAGAAAGGAACACAAATTAAACCAGATTCCACTACCTAAACAGATATTTTAATATCAGTTACTGTTCTTAAATTAATGAATCTTTTGAAATGCCTTTAATGTTGCCAGAGCATTTCATGTGCAGCTACACTCTGCAGTGCCATGGATGCCGAACACTACCCTTTGTGATTTCCATAAAATATGACTGACGTTATGCCCCAGTGTTGCCCCAGACCTTACGGAGCTGCACCTGAAGCCAGAACATGTTATCTTTGGATTTAAAAGCCCTCACCATATTTATTATCATTAAACTCTCCACTGACTTTGGGGATGAATGTAAACAAAACAGCCTTTGTCCCTTGATGAGAAAACACCTCTTTTTGATTGCTTGACCCTTCTACTCGCTATTATAATGTAATTTCTCCTAATTCTTGTAATGCAACAGATACCAAACAGCCATTCCTTGTCTCATCCATGCCACTCAGATTTTCTTTGTATAAACTTGACTCTTTTTGTTCCTAGAAGCTTTTGTTTAAAACATCAGAGAATCACCGTTCTCATTTCAATCCACACCACTGAACTACTCCATGGGAACACATGGACAAAGAGCAATTTTTACAATATAAGCCATGGAAACCAGAACTGAAATAAGAGATGGGGTTGTAGTCTTCATTTATGCGGCAGCCTGACTTTGAAAGATGGGAAAGAGGTGCTTAGCGGGATCTGTGTAACAGTTTTATTGTAAAACAAGCATGAGTGGGCTGAAAGGCAAATACCTTAAAACAAGAAGGTGCATTAGACCCTGAAGAGTCTCCCATGAGACTGAGCAGCAGAGGGTATTGGCATGGCATGAATGATGTGCTTCACTAGATACATCCATATTCATCAATCATTTGATTGACTCTACTGTATGAAACTGAAGTTGACAGTAAAAAGCAACAGTTCTCCATTACAACATTAATAAAACTTCCCATTATGTATCATATTGTATTATACTCTTTTTGGCCAGCCTCATCTGTAATCACATAACAGACTCCCAGCTGTTCATCCTTTCATCCTCTCTTAGTAGCACATTTGTCTTGGAATACTGTCTATGTGGTACAGCTATTGCTATTTTCAGGAGGATTTTTTAACCTCAAAGCAAATCTTTATTCAAATAACTTACTCCTGACTAGCAAAAGTGCCCCAAAGTAGAATGCCATCAGTGCCGTGAGTTTTATTACCAGGGCCAGCACTTTCCCTGTATTAGTAGCTAATTATAACTATCCACACTGAACACTTACACAGAATGGCATTTCTGTTCTTCACCAAACCCTTCAACAGGACCACCTGACAAGTAAGTTTCTGCACCCTGGAGGCAAAGCAAAATTCCCTCTTTCGATGGCAACATTCTTATTAAAGGAGTGGAGGAAAGAAGGATAGGAAGTGGTCTGTGGTTATTGACTCTACAGTTATTTACATAACAGGAGACAATTTGTCTCATGGTACACCACTATTCCAATGCCGAGCAAATTAAAAGCTCAATATTGTGGAAAGAGCATTTCAAATTTTAAGTATTTACTTTAAATGTTCAGCTGTTTGACAGTTAAAGATTGGAGCAGAAGCATGAGCAGTTATTTATTTATGGGTCCGAAAGGATTATGGAGTAGCTAATATTTAGAATTTGTTTGTGCATGTGCAGAAACATACAGAACATTATTACCATCAGTGCACTGCAAAGATGTGCAGTCCTTAGAAAGGCTTTTATCAGTATTGTGGACTCACTTTCAAAGTTTTCCTGTAACTATTTGACTGGCCCTTCTTTCCCCTCCCCTTTCAGCTACACAAAGCTACAGTACAGAAGTGCAGAGCTGAAACACTAGAGAAGGTGAAGAAAAAGCTAATGCTAAATTGTACTGAAATTTGAAGCTACACTTAGACTGGAAAGTTCCTCTCTCTCCTGATGTTCCTGCCAAATTTTTCTCTAGTGTGAGTTGAGTCAGTGGACTTACTGAAAAAGGAGGTGTTTATAATGCAATGCAGTTGCCATTACAATTTGGTGGGGCTTAGAACCAAAGCATATGGGGAGAGCTCACTGAAATTTACCATTCAATCAAGTGCAACAAGACTCACAGTAGTTCCTTGCTCCCCTTCTCTAATTCTAAATCAGCATAATTCAATTTATATTTTCTTATCAGAATACTGACACTTTTTATCCATAACCATTACAATTTCCAACACTTCTCTCCAGCTGGGCATGTTCAGGCCATGCAGAAGAAGTTAACACAATTCAGCAGCACTTGTGTGAAATGACTGTGTGATCTTTCACTCATCCTGTCAAGAAACATGCTGCCATTCTTGATGCTGACATTTCCAAGTTTATTTTTGTAGAGTAAAAGGAGAGAAAGGTCCCATTTTATATATATGTTATAGCATCACAGCAAAGAACTTACTCAAACACAGCACCAGGCAGCTCCTCCAAACACTCACTTTTAGGTACAATAGTGTAATGGAGTCAGTCCTCTCCATTGTGTCACTGATGCCAATGTTCATCAGAGACACTTCATTACTCAGGACAATCCTTAAGGGCAACATATGGTCTAAAATAGCACTAGCTGGAAAGCTAGTCATCACTGCTCCTTTATTCCAACACATATGTTCCATTATTTCAGCTATAAACACAGACTGTCTCAGTTCCTAAGAGCTGCTCACAGATTACTCTGGAAGAGTTACTTGAGAGTTTTAGACCAATTATACCTAAAAAAACAGCCAAAAGCACAGAACAGACTTTCCCAACACTCTGCAACAGTAATACATCACACCAACCAATCTCAGACACGGGGGCTGACTCAGGAGCCAGACAAACAAGAACTGCAAACTAGATTTCACACTGTCCTAAATGATGCAGAAACAGATGACTCATTGCCTATCAAGCAAAACAAAAAATAAGTAGAACATTAGAGTTCCATAGCAAAATAGGCTGTGAACAGGCTGGTTCCACCTCCTTAAGGACCAAAAAAAAACCCCAATTTCCATTAGAAACTTTCGTTGTCATCTTTTGTACAACTGAACACAATACAAATGTCTCCCAAACACAGACACAGATTTATTTCAGATAATGGTTTTTTCAACATATGCACAACCTTTTCTAATGCATTTTTCTCACAGAGCAATTCGACCTTGTAAACTTTTGAAGTATCACATTACACACGATTCCATTTCTGTTTCCAACTCCCAGCATGGTGGCATCTGTTTTTGACCATATTTCCAAAAGTATTTTGGGGACCAAAGAAACAGGGAGGCACTCAAACTGCTGAAGGTCAGTCAAAAACCTTACCAGTCACTTAACTGTTAGTTAGAATTTACAGGTAACAAGTACCTAATTTGCTTGAACATCACATGGATTTTTTTGGGAGAGCTTTTTTCCCTCTTCAGCCACAATAATGTTTTGAAAAGTTGGCCCAACATCCTGGAGCACTTCCCACTCCAGCTTGTGAAACTTCAGGAGCCTCTTGCTGCCTTCTCAGTCACATATTCCCCTGACTGGTTTTCAGTACTTATCAGACACTAAAAATTTGAAAAAGGAACACCTAAATCTTAGTGAAGTGAAGATGAATGTAGAGTAAATCCCCAGAAAAATAACACTGTTTTTCTTTAAAGTCCTCCCACACAATGAAAAGAAAACAAAAGCTCCACAACAGCAAAATCATCAATAGCAAAGTACAGCTTTCCATTGCAGAGCTGCCCAAAGGGTCACTGCAGTTCATCTCAAAAGCATAAAACCTCAAGACACTGGATCACGTGCCCAGATACAGGACGGCATGCTGCTTTTCCTGACTGGTAAATTATCCTCCTAAACATGTCTGTATGAGCCAAGAGAAAAAAATAAAAGCAACAGGTGTGAACAGAAATGGGCACTTTTCATAAGAGGTACTTCTTTGTGAAGTAAAGCTCTTCCTGGACCAGCTACAACTTTTTTTGGAGTGTATTTTGTTTTATTATGAAACATGTGCATTCCATCAGACAAAAAATTTGTTGATGAAACAGCTTGGGCAAAGCAAGAAGATTTTCTTTTCTTCATAATCCTGTTCTTTCTGGTGCAAGTGCTCCTTACTTTTAGATAATTCAGTTTTGTAAAGCTGTACCATGGGTCCTTTTGGTGCTTATTTGCTGCTAATTTATCTTTTCACAATGAAGTATTTTTGGAAATAACACTTTTTAAATTTTTTTTCTCGAAAAGATAGAAAAACTACCTGCAATTTCATCAAGGGTTTCAAAAGTAGGTATTTCCACGTTTACGATTAATTAAGGTATGTTTTATGTTCTAATTAAACATCTAAATTCAATCTACTGTCTGCATTGCAAATGTTCTTGTATGGGATTCTGCAAAGTACTGAGATCTCTACCTCGATATGAAAACTATTAAAACACAATGCTATGCACTGACAGAAAGCAAAAAGTTATGTCTCTGAGCTGGCCAGTTAAAAGGCAGGTTACTCTGCAGCCTGTGTGATCAGACCCTGAGGAAAAATATATGACTGGGGGGAGGAGGAACAGTCTTTGGGCTGCTTGCTATAAATCCAAACTTTCAAAGCATCAACTAGAGACTCGGTCTAATGAGTGTGTTTTTAACAGACACCACATAAAACGCTATAATAATGATCTGATATCTCCTTTGAAACTTCAGCTGTGTCCCACTGTCATGCTGTAATATAACCTTTACTCATGGTGAAGGGTATGCTGTTGAGCAGAGATAGCAAATCAGCCTTCAAAGGCCATGAGCATATTCCAAGGAATGGCAGGCACAAGGCAATTTCACAACTCTGTTAACAAGGCTCACAGAACTTCCAGCCACGTTGTACTTTGTCACTGTCACTGTTGTAACACGGTGCTGTTTGAATCCTTAGGACTGCTGGTTGAAGATGTAGCTGTAATAGTCACAAGGAGGAAAAGGCACCATTTTTCCGCCTCTCATGCTGAATATTGTTCTCACAGGCATTTTTCCTACCTTGAAATGCCTGTTAGTTGCAATCTCTTGATAACAGAGCTAATTCAGGCAGCAGTCCTCTCCCCAAAAGGCTCATCTTTCAGCTGGGAAGCAATGGAGCATAAAACCCTGGTAACCAAGACACTTTCTTTTCCCTGACAGGGTTATCTTTTACTAGCAACAAAGGCAATGATAAACATCATTCTAACAGATATATAGCTTACTGCAACGACTTGTGTTTATGTTTGGCAAGTTAGGAAAAACTGCCCAGTTATCTATATTTTTACAAGTAACACATTTCATTTTGGCACAGGGCTCTGTTTTCCCACTGTCAGGAAGGGAGACTCCTCACACGGAGTCTAATGGTACTGAAGAAACACTTCCCAGCTCAAACTCTTTTCTCATGATTGCTATCATAGAGGTCAAAGCTGACACCTCACTTGCACTGCTTTCACACACCTGACAGCCTGTGTCTACATTAATAAAAAGGACATACTTGTACCCATATTGATTTTTTTCTCTGCTCAAACCTCCAATCATTTGGAAATCTCCATACAATCAAGATGAAGCCAAAGAACCAAAATAACTATAACTTCATATACAGTCTGAAAGGGGCAAATGGGAATAGAGATCAGTGCGGATACTTCAATTTCGCACTAATTAGCAAATAGTTTTAGCAAGGCAGAGATAAACATGGTTGTTCTACCTTATTCATTCAGCTACCTTAAGTCCCTTTTGTCAATATTCTAGGAAAGCTGTTATACTAATTATATAGGAGATAAAAGTGTACTTTTACATCCATCAATAAGGATTCTTAATTTCTTCCTTTCTTCCTCCCTCCCTTCCTCCCTTCCTTGCCTTATTAAAAAACACTGATATAGTTCTCCAGTTTCTGGGGAGCATTTAAGGGAAATTTGTAAAAGTAACTTTCAAATGCTGTCTTGAAAGTAACCCTCCTGATCAATTGATTAGTTTTATTTTCACACGTAAACTAGAGAAACATATCATCATGAACATGACTGAGTTTCTGGGGAATCCTTTCCTAATCTGAGATTTTATTTAGGCCTCAGGTTTTCGATTTTCCATTATTTTTATCTTTCCTTTTACTCCTCCAGTGAAATACAGTCTGCCATTCTGTTATATTATATAAGTAGGTATAGGTATTATCTATATCTACATGTACAGGTTTTCTTCTAAAATGCACAATTTAAGAAACTTTATTTTTTATCTTCTTCTACATTAAATGTACTTGGTGCTTTTTACTGAAAACTGCTATTACCATAGTTATCAATTCTTTATTGCAATTCAGACATCCAGTGGCAATATCAATAAATCAAATATAAATGATCCTTCCCCCTGCTTTGCATGCCTGTGCATCCAGTTCCTGAACCCACCTGGTATCACTGCTGTTCCAAACCCATCCTATCATATGTCTGGGAGAAATCCTAACTACAGCAACGTGTCCTGAATGACATTGCTTGGCCCACCACCAAGGATTCTTAACTGGACTGATTAAGAGCCTTAAGAGCCAGCTTGCACTGTCAAGTATGTTGTATTTTAGTAACACAGAGCATACCAACTCCTTTAACTACATCAGACAATATAAGGTTTTTTCAAGTTACATTTAAAAAAAAATACTATAAATTTCCATCTTAAATGCTGCTTCTATCAAATAATTGCCAACTCAGAGCCAGAAATTCACCACAAGGACAGACAGCCATTAAACACCATGGTTACTACAACAAATAATTTTCTAATAAGATCCAGGATGCACTGGAGAGTTAAATGCTAGTTCATTCCTCAAACAGATGTGGGTAGGATGAAGCCAGAGCCTTTCTCACAGCAGGAGTGCTGTCGTGGAGCTGGAGATGAAGCCAGAAAAGAATAACCACGCAGCACTGGGAGAGAAGTAAATTCAGGAGATTTACAACACAGAGCATCCCTTAATCAAGAGGAAATAGCGACTTGTGGCTGTGCTCTGCGAGATCTGAAACAACACGGGATGATTGCATCCAGTTACCAGGAAGACTTTGCCCCTGGGTTACTGAGCTAGTGGGTTTTTTTTCTTTTTGAAGCAGTAAAATCTGATTTGTGGCAAAAAGAAAGCGTTCAGGAAATAGATACACTCACCCTAGGAATTTTTCCAGGACTAAGGTAGCAGTTCTGTAACTGCTCCACACTGGCAGCAGCACAGTGAAAGAAAACTAATATTATTGGGGATTTTCATCAATATGTGTGGACTCAATTCACAGCTCTTCTGCAACAGTGGCTTTGGGTCCTTCAGGTTATCACAAGAATGGTTTTAATCTTTTTCTAAAAGGCTACAGTGAATTCAAATTTGTGCATTAATTGTAACAGCTGATACAACTGTTTCTGTTCATCTGGATTACAGAACTTGAAGCAAAATCTTTCTGTTATCGAATTAAACCATTTATGAGGTATGTGAAAACTTGAGGTCTAAGACATTTGAAAGTATCCCTATAAAGTGTTCTTCAGATGAGGTAAAAAGGGCTTTTTCTGTTTGACAAAACTGATTCTTTAAAATATTCTTCTAATGGATGAGACTCTGCATTAAAATGACATTTCAGCTTTTATGGTCAGGCATGAACAAGCTAAAGGAGACACATTTTCTTAGCTAAATTGTGCTTGTCATAGAAGTATCAAAGAAAAAACCTCAGATTGCTTTCTATAGATTCTTTTCATTCAAAACCCATCCATCAGTATTCCAGTCCAATGTCTGAGTAATACAACCTTTATCTGATGAAGATAAGAAGTGACAGTTGCAATTACAAAACTTTGCCACAGAATAAATACAATTAAGTTATAGATTACAGTTACAGATATTAATGTGCAGCTCATGAAGGGGAATTCAGGTCCTGAAAAAATCTTTGAAGGGAGAATTTAAGCAGCCTTAATGGCAATGAAAAGCATTTAAACTGGGTTCAGGTTTTCCATCCACACTGAAGTTAGCCCAGCAGGAAGCATGGTTTTAGGGGAGAACATAAAGGGTTATACTCACTAATTTGCCCTGCCTAATGGCTTCTTTCATGACCTTGGCCAAACCATGTCACTCCCAAAGTTTTTCTGATTTCACAAAGGCTAATGATTTTTGCCTGCTTCCTCAAAGCCCTGGTAAAGAGCATTGAGTAAGTGCTCAGGAGAACTAAGGAACAAATAAATTCAGTATTCCCTATTTATTTTGAAAACCAAGTTCAGCTTTATCCATTGGCTAATATTTCTCTACAGCATAATTTTTCATAATGTAAACCGCTTTAATAAAAGTGAGTTCTCAAGCAAGTAGGATCCACTGGATGATATTTTTAATATCATCAAACTCAGTAACATGATCGCTAGTGGCATTATGAAGTCTCAAAATGATAAGCCAAAGTCCTTAATTAGGGAGGAAGAAGGCTTCTAATTAATAAAGTGTGTAACATCTGCATCCAACTCCATCAGCAAAATCAGATGGAGTAAGACAGGAATGACAACACAAACAGTCATTGATTAAACAAAACAAAAACAAAACAAAAAAAAGGCAAAAATCCAATGGCTGAAAGCCAGTTATTTTATCTCTGAGTGATTAAACCCATATTTTTGTGCATCTTTGTTTAAGTCGAAGTTAAACACAAAAGTGCTAAAGTGGCATAGCTCAAGCTGTGTGTGCTGTGTGCTCACCCTCACCCCATCCCAGCATCAGCAACCTGCCCCTCCTGTGCTGTCAGCAAGACATCAGATGTGTTCCTCTGCTGGGATGGGAAGGAATTCTCCCTTCTCTTGGGTGTCAACAAATAGCCTGCTCCTGCAGATTTCTGTTTTGGCATGACAAGCTAAGAACTGAGGTCAAGTAACAAGTCTTTACCCAACAATATAAGCACAACTGGTCAGACTTCCAGTCCTTCTCTGGAGGGTCCAGGCCTGAACAAACAAAGCTTATGAGTCAGACCCCAGAACTCCAAGGCCCTGACATGGGCTGGCTCATACTTAGTTGTGTCTAACCCAGCAAGAAAGTTTATCAGCCGGCGATATCCAAGGGAGTTTTGTGACATTTGGTACTGGGGGAGAGCAACCAACAAGGGGGCCATCAAATCCTATCTGCTGATCTCATTGTGCAATAACACCTTGTCATTCTGCCCTCTCCTGCTGCTCCTTAAACTCCCTGCTAAGGTCTCTGCCCAGCAGCTGAACCCGCAAGCCATCTAACACACTGACAAGAAGTGGGTTGCCTCCTTCCAGTGTACTTTCAGTTGCCATCATGTGACTCCTCATGTGTGTACAGAACAGAGCCCCGAGCCTGGTGAGACAGCACCTCTGACAGCTTTTGCAGGAGCAGCCATCAGTGAATACATTTCAAGTGATTAATTTTCTTAAAAATAAAAATAAACCTAGGGAGCGCACATGTGATAACAAGTTAAAAATAATAATAGGTGTCTGTGACCATACTGCTTCTGTCTGGATCCTTCAGGGGAATTCAGTTGCTAAGAACAACTTCCACAGCTTGCCATATTTCCATGTGTTAAACAACAACCAAGTAACTATCGGCAAAAGTCCCAGCTGTCAAGCATGAAGAGTGTAGGGGCCGATCGGGGGAGTACAAGGCATTTTTCTCCTGTGTTATATATGCATATTAGGTAATCTAAAAGGAAAATGAAATGAGGCAAGGACAGAGTGGGAAGTGTGCTGCCATCTCTCCAAAATTCCAGGCCCAAAAGTTTATAGGAAAGATTCCTTGTGACCAGTCCTTCTGTGCTTCATGTGGTGTTCTCAACAGTGCTTTGCAGCAGAACCTCTCCAAGAAGAATGCACCACCAGCCTTTCAGAGAGCAAGAAGGCTGAGATTTGTTCAGCTGCCTGGATGGAGTTCCTCTTCTGGGCAGCTCTCAGACACAGTGAGAGGAACTGGAGTAGCATCCATGACTGCTCGTTCATTCCACACAAGCAGCCTTTGGGGCTCACTTTTCAGTCTTGTCAGTCCAGACCCTTTCTATGAGATTATTTTGTTCAAACTGCCACGAATCAATATTGAACCATAGGAAAGAGGCAATGCCATCTTTGTTTTTTCACACACAAATAAAGACTGAAAATGTTACTTAGGCTTTTAGCAAAAGTAATCTGATTTTTCATCGTTTGCTTTATTTCCAAGGTCTCACTATTCAGCCATAAAACTTATGTCTGTGTTGAAACCTGACACAAAAGAAAAGAGCTCAGAGCATCAGTTTTTGACATACATATTGGAAAATGCTGAGAAGACACCTCCCTCCCTCTGTTCCTGGGGTTCAATACATGGTACACACGGAATCCTTGGTGGTCTTCAAGAAAAGGATGCTGAGAACAACATAGTCATGACAATTAGGAGAAGGCACCCTTATCTTCATTTCCCCAAACACAGACTCGCCGCATGGGAAGGAAACATTATTTTGCCATTTTGAAAGTTTGTCTCTATTTATGCAGTACACAAACAATAAATACAGAGCACATTGAATAATTTCTAAGATTTCGAGTGACTAATTAGTCAAAATTTTAAAGCTGAAATGTGATGAAAGGCAGGTCAGTATAAATAGTAAAGCACAGACCTGAGACTTGCAATTATCCATCAAGGGCTTTAAAAAGAATTGTGTGAACAGTATCCAAATTGTATCTTGGCACCATGATTTAGGCAGGTGTTTGACTGTGGTAGAGGTTTTACTGTCTACCAAGATGCTGATTTGTAAACTGAAAATTCTCTTTATGGACCTTAACTCTTTAAAAGCTCATGAAGCATTACAGAACTCTGTCAAGTCAGTATTTCATGTTTTATTAATTCCCTACTTAGCCAGTACTTTCATTGGTTAAACTTTGTGTCTGTAAATCTCTTAGTTGTATACTTACCTAAAAAGGCTCAAAATGCTATTTTTTCTAATGGAGAAACACAAAAATAGACGCATTGGGAAAAAATATTTTAAAAAATAATAAGGGATGAATATGACCGAAACATCATGGGGAAACCCTGTACAATTATATGTGTTAATTAATTATGGTGTTTTATGCAAAGGATGTACTCATCTCATAATTAACTTTCTCTGAATGTGCCTTGCTCTGCATATCTACAGCAACAAGACCCTCTGTGACTTCATTAGTTGTTAACGGATATTAATTTTTGATCATCATACAATACAGCTTCAGCCTCCTCCGCACCTCACCAAAATGAGTTATGTAGGAAGCAAACTACTTCAGAACTAAAATCAGTGAGCACATAAAATGTCTCCCCATAAGCTTCAGCAAATGCTCTGATTTTTGGAGGTGATTGTAGACATTCAGTCTGATTCACTCCTCATAAATCCACCCCTAGGCATTTGGAGATATAAGGTAAAACACCGAGTACCTGCTTATGAATTGTACATCATTCCTTCAGTATCCTAAAGGAGACAATAACTTCCAGTTAGAAAAACAGTGTGATAAGGGAAAGATTATTATGCATGTGCACAAGGGAACTGATGGTGCTTACACAGCTGATTTTGAGTGGTTGTGAGTGGATGACTTGGGAATGATAATCTTTTCTTTTTCTTGTGTTTATAGAACCTTTCAGTATATATACAAAATGTATAAATAGTAATATATTTCTTGACATTGACGCAACACAGAGGCTAAGACAGAAAGTACACAAAGATATGTAAAATCAAACCTATTGCATAGGTGTTACATAATATCACTACAGAACAGTATTTTAGGCACAAAGATTTTAAATTTTCACTTCCAACATAACAACATTCGTAGTGTTTCATCTAGAATTTCTTATAGTGGAAATAATTAGTAGATGTGCTGAGCCCAATAAATTGTGCTTGAAAAAGGACAAGAGGACATGGTCTTAAGCTGTAACAGAGGAGGTTTAGGTTGGACATTAGGAAGAAGTTCCTGACAGAAAGAATGTTTGGGCACTGGAATGGGCTGCTCAGGGAGGTGGTGGAGTCATGTCCCTGGAGTTGTTTAAGGACAGATTGGATGTGGCACTGAGTGCCCTCGTCTAGTTGACACGGTGGGAATTGGTCATAGGTTGGACTCCATGACCTCAGAGGTCTTTTCCAGCCTAGTTGGTTCTGTGATTCTGTGAAAAGCCACCCTCCTCCTTTGTAAAGATGTCAGTGATTACTGAAGTCCTAGGGTGAACTGGTCTATATACAAACTCTACAGCCAAGAATGCAGGTACCTTCCTATGGGCATCTACAGAGGAATTCACCCAACTTCACCTTCCAGTCACTGCAGCTCATTCAGTCTTTGTCTGCTGTCTGATTGAAACCCCTCTGCCTATCTCCTGTAGGTACAGATCAAGATACTTCTTTTCCTTATCTTATGTTAAGTCATTTTCAGAACTCAGCTCCCAGAAACTCTAAAATTTCTTTAGTGCTTAGTTTTTTTGTTGGTTGTTTGGTTTTTTTAATGCCTACATAAATTTTCAGCAATTGTGGAATTTTATATTACATTATAACAAAGTGAAGGCTTTGAGGAGACATCATGAGATCAGTAACTATTCCATTTGCTTATTTCTGAGTTGGAGTTCTAGATCTTAATACTTTTTCTAGTAATTTTTTTAAATAATATTCCCATTAAAAAAAAAAAAAAGGAAGAAAGAGGAGGAAAAGAAAGGCAAGGAGTTTAAGGAGTTTTTGACTTCTGATCTTTTTTATTACTCTTTCTATAAAGCCACCTAAAGTTATCTTGACTGATTAAAGCCACATAATGTAAAACCTTATATTAATTTTTCTTTTTGTACTTACTTTAAATTCCAATAAAGTCTGACTGCACATTCAAATTCTCCATTCAGACACTTTCTGAATGTTCTTATTTGTGCAACAGAAATCGGTGTTTTTCTCCACAACAATGTAATGCCAGTGGATGAAAAATACCCTACTAACACAAACTGTCATGTTTCAGAGCAATTTAAAAATCACTTTTTAGGCAGGCTTGATACTAATTAGGATTGATCTTGATTTACTTTACATATGATAAACTTGCCGTTAAACTAAAACAAAAATATAGACGAGTTGGTAAAAGTACAGCTATTATTATATAGATACTTCAAAAAATCAAAGGAAAACAACACTATTTCCAACAGCAATATTCCCTTTTCTGCTCTGTCTTACATTTGCAGCACATCCAAGACTTCCATGCATTTTAAATGGGAGTTCTGGGTCTGACAGCTCTGGAAAACTGCCTCTTCTCAGGGAAAAGTGACATGTAGAAAGGAACCAAAAAAGAGAATTCACCTTGGAAACTTTAACTGAGTTGTACAATTTGCCACTGTGTTCAATATATTTCAAAGGTATACCATAATAGCTTGTAGTTCTTTACAAAGGTCACTGTAAAATCATATCCTGTATTACTACATATTTCTGAAAGCGTTCCTTGTCTGCCAGCTGCTCAAGTGAACTTTGTTAATGAAGACAAAGTTTCCAGGGTTATCGCTCTGCCCCTTACACTGTATTATCTAGAAAACCATAAACCTTTTTTAAAAAAAAAGATACGAAAAGCTTTATAAAACATTCTCTTAGCAGATCCTGTTTCCAGCCTCACCTCTTGAGCTGAAGTTGATTCTGAGCTCTTGCCTTGCCACCATGCCTGCTGATTACAATGGGACGTGGGAAATGGAAAGCAATGAAAACTTTGAGGGCTACATGGTTGCTTTAGGTAAATGAAAAAATATTAACTGTATAGAGATAAAGGTAAAATGTTATAAGTAAAATCCTTCTAAAAATTAATGAGATTATTTCTGTAATGTGTGTTGTGGCGCAAGGGTTTCTGCCAATCACATTTAAAATCAACTAATTGTAATGTGCTTATAATTACAATGATCTAAGTATATAAGCAAGTGAAGACTTGTAGCCAAAGCCTTCATTCTTTATTTAGATAAATGAAAAAACCGATGCAGATGGGGAAAAAAACCCCCAAAACAGGCTTTCAGATACTGAAGCTCTTTTTCACTCCTGGTGTATTCTTACTGTACCAGTGAAGCCACAGCCTGGTTAGCTCTGCTAAAGAGGAATAGCATATTCTACATCACTAAAGCAACAATAATGCCAATAATTAATTAGTGCTTTGAACTAATAAAATTCGATGTTACATAGCTGAAAAATTGTTGCTTTAACTGATTTAGTACTAGTTTTACTCTTAGCAAAGAATCTGAACCCTAATTTATTTATCTGTTCAGATTGAAAGAGAAGAAATACACATAAATACATAAAAATAAACTCTTCTCGCTATTCACCAATAATTGAAAATATTTATAATTTCCTCAATGCTTCAACTCTTTTAGGCGAGAAAGGCAAGTTTCACTGTTTGTTGTTATTAGCCTTTGCATTTATGGAAAAAAGATCAATAACTTCAGGGACACCTGTAAATAATACACACACACACACACACACACACACACACACACCCCCTGTGAAATACAAAACAACTTTTAAGAAATAAGAATGATTAAGCCAATATCCTGAATTTCAGGAGAAAGACACACACTAACTGAAGTGATTTGAGTGCTGGGGTTTGGCAGTTTAACATGAAGAATAATTGCCCCTTTTGAAGGTACTGAAATGTGATTTCAGCTTTAAATGTGGAGCCTGTTGGTCTGGCTGATGCTTAGGTCAACCTCCAGTTATCACAGATTGACTGTTCCAGACCATCTTCATCTAACTCAGACTTCTCTGCCTGTCTGCCTTGGCTTCTGGTCTTACCTCCAATTCCTGCCTCTAGCCCAGCTCTCTCTGATTCAGTCCTGGCTCAGTTCTTTGCTCCAAGCCTGACCTACTTGTGTGGGGTGTTATTACAAGTATCAGTCATGACAGTCATCTTGCTCCAGCTCTGCCTTGCTCTGTAGTCATAAATTTCATTGTATTTGATAACTTTTTTGATAATCATCATTTATCTGGATCGTCCATCTTGATTTTTTTTTGTGTACACATGCACATACTATAAGTTATATTAATTTAAAACTGCCAATGAATCAGCCAAAAAACCCAACGCCAAAACCAACACAAAGATGCATATGCTACAGATAGCTCTCAGAAGGAAAAGAAATTACGGGAAAGGGACAAAAGGTATTCTTCTGCTCAGTTTCTAACAATTTTACATGCAGTTGGTATTTTAAGTTTGAAAGTGCTCAGACTCAAAGCACACTGAGGTTTTGGGTTTTTTTTTAATTCATCCATGCTTTTAATTAATGCATACATATTTCTATACATTAATTAAAGAATAGTTTTGCCCTTTAAGTCAGGAACTTTGATTTTATCATAAACATGTTGCAAAGTATTTTAATTTACTATAATAGAACAATATATCATTTTTACTGCTTGTATTGTTCAAAAGGCAGTTATGAAAACCATGCTTTAATAAAACCTCCCCTAATTTTCTCCAGGAGCTACAAGACTAATATATTAGTCAGAAATAGCATTTCTTCAGAGGTCTAGACATTTTTTCCCCTCAGAGAGAACTAAATTTTATGTTGTCTGGCTATAAATCAGACCCAGAGATACCTTTAATCCACCACGGCAGATAAAATATACCCAAGAAGTCTTGAATATAAATACTGAACATTATTCCTCATGTTAAAAAGTCACTTTTTTTTTCCAAGCCAATCCTCTTACTCAACTCAATTAGTACTTCACAAGTAATATAATGAATCTACCAAAAGAGAAAGGGCTCCTTTGGAACGTGGCATTGCTGAGCTGACAATGATTAACTCCCATGCGAAACCGCTGCAGGATGGCTGGCAAACCAAACCCATTTTTCAATCTCTTGCAGCAGCATGTGAGATTATTTCATTTGCATATAGCACCATAATAAGATTCCCTGCCAGCTGGGTGAAAATATTTATTGCAGCTGGTAATGCTGCTGGCATTAGGGGGATTGTGTGGGGCAAACTGTCATCGTGGTAATATATATTCCCTCTTTGGTAACATGCAATGCAGTAGGTTGCAAGCAGTTGTTTACATTGTAGTGTTAGTCTTCATCACCAACAAAATAAGGATGTTAAGGAGACCAGTACTGCATAACATATTCACAGAATACTAAACAGGAACTGGCAAATGCTCTACATGGATGCTTTTTTGACTTTTGACTTTGAATTTGTCTCCTTTTAAACTGTAAATTATTTCTGTGTCTCCTGTCTAACAACAATGGATAAGTCAGGCTTTTATTTGATTGGGGTTTTTTTTTAATTAGTATAATTTTCATTATTTTAGGTTAATTAGTTAAGCTCTTGTATACTCCCACGGATTGTAGGTTCATCATACAAGTAACATGCCAAAATTCCCTAGATTATATACTCCTTCTCCCTTGGTTACGTACTCATTCTAACATGCTTAATTTCTGAAAAAGACCATTATTCTGAGATCTTTATTTGGGGGTGGCCCTGCAGGACACACAGCAGTACGCTCCTGTGTGCTTAGGACAGGGAATGGCAAAGGAATGGCTCCCAGGCATCAGATGCTGACAGTGCTCCTGCATCCTCCAGCTCCATGTGTGAGTGAGGCCAAAACAGCACTGTCAGTCTTAACTGCCCCTGTTGTGACATTTTCTCCAAAAAACCTCAAATCCAGGTGATTTAACATACCAGTATCTATTCACCACTGATTGTATGTTGTAGCTGTGCTCATAACATTCCCACAGATATCGTGTTTAATAAGTTTAATAAGTAAATTTGTTTAATAAGTAAATTTATGTTCAGTGGAAGACCCTCAAATTGCAGATATACTTACAAACACAAGATGATTTTTATACGAAATTATCTTTTTCTCTGCAAAATGTTCCCAGTAAAAGCATCATTTGTGGAACTACATTTCACATAAATTTTTTTCTTTTTTTTAAAAATATGTTCTGTGGGGTTTTTTTATGTTTTTATCAAATACTGGAGTTTTCATTGTGATGCTCTCTTTTTTGGTTTTTGACAGGTATTGATTTTGCAACTCGTAAGATTGCAAAACACTTGAAACAAACAAAGGAGATTACTCAAAATGGAGATAATTTTAAAACAAAAACACTCAGCACTTTCAGGAACTATGAGCTGGATTACACAGTGGGAGTGGAGTTTGAAGAACATACCAAAGGACTGGATAACCGAGTGGTAAAGGTAAAAATCTGGTATCTGATATCTCTCTGCTCTTCAGTCAGAACCAGGAGTCAGCAATTTCAAAAATCAGCTGAATACATTAAATAAAACCCCAGTATTTTACAGATATCAGAGGATTTTTATAAAGCAGAAATAATTTGCATCTTGAGACAGTTTTCCTTCCTGCTACAAGCATTTATTAGAAATGTGAATCAGGATGTTACTCAGATTCATGAGGACAATCATTAATTATGTGTCTTTCTAGTAAGGAATTTTTCCAGCTTTTCCATGATAGACTTTTATGTAATTAGAAAGTAGGAAAACTTATTTTTACCTGCTTATCCGCTTTAATGAAACTGTAAATTCATCCCTGTGAATTTAGGACTGTTTAGACTAGTTTGGAATGGCTGCGTTCACTGTGTATTTTCAATCTGAGCCCGCTCAGCCTCAGTTGGGCATTTTAACAGTTGGACACTGTTAAAATAAATCTGCACTTGGCTGTTGACCTGATGGGAGCTTTGGGAAGGGGCAAGAAAGAAATGTGAGCCAAAGCTGCCAGCGATCCAGGCGGCAGCGCTGCTGGCAGGGGCAGAGTGGCAGGGAAGCCCAGCAGAGCATGCTCGAATACCTTCTGGATTACAGGAGTAACCAGAGCTCAGAATTCCCCTAGTAATCTGGGGGGTATGTGCAGACACCTTTTATGAGACATGTGAACAGGTAACATTTGGATCAAGGGCCATGTTGTGCCTCAGCCCGTTCCCTCCTCCTGTGGCACCATCAGAAGGTCGGTTCCTGTGGGGCATTTGAACAAGTGTCTATCAGAGAAGTCAGGGAGGAAGAGAACACATCTGAGAACTAATTCATTTTACTGAATTTAACTTCATGTTTCTGTATCAATACTGCTGCTGTTTTTCTCTCTTCTCACCCCTAAAATAATTAAACAAGATTTTAAAAGGTAGAAGGGCCTTAGATCTTAAATTTCCATAGACTGTCCCCTTTAGAGCCTTGCTAATCCTGCATCGCCTGCCTCCTTTTGTCATCATTCACTGAATCCACCTGTATCACTCTTTGGGATTACCACAGTTGTGTTCTGCCACTCAGCTCTCAGTCGCCAAACTCTGAGAAGCTGAGATAAAAGCTCCCTGTCAACAAGACCTGTTTTGTTTTGGCAATTGCCACAGTGAAGTGGCAGCATACAGGACATGTTTACATATGAAATCACATCATCCTTCCCTGGAGTGGCACAAATTTAACACAGGACATTGTTTATTCATCATGGATCACTTTTCATTCTCAAACTACCCTTGTGCAGTGTAATTCCTATGACTTCTTCCAAATTATTTCTCACTGTCAGCACTGCAAGCCATCAAAAAATAAGACCTTTTTTTTTTTTCACTATCCGGAATATCCCTATCTCAAAATTTTCTTCCTGTCTCTTTCTCCAGTGAGCCCTGGGTGGGACAGATTCCTGTGACAAAGTCTATACTTTAAAACATTGCTCCCACACCTCTTTAGATCAGTTGAAAGCATTACAAAGGATCAACGACGCATTAGATGCATCACTCCTTCAATCCATCGACTAACATTCCTCTAAGTGGTCTTCACCACTACCAAAGCAGAAGGAAGGGAAGGGAAGGGAAGGGAAGGGAAGGGAGGAAAACCACAGGAAGTGAAATTANAGGAAGGAAGGAAGGAAGGAAACAGTTTGTACACTTATAAATCTATCTGGTTTAATTATTTTGACCTAATATTCTTTTCTAAACAAATTATATTTGTTTCTAATAAGAAGAGAAGAAAAAAAGAAAGCATGTCATGCTATTATTCTCTGAACTGCTCTAAAAGAATTTTCTGGTCATTTTGTTAACAAAACAATGCCTCGAACACATTAAAGTTAGATGAAGGTAATAAAATTGGTAGGCAACATTTAAATGTAAAGAGGGCATGGATAATTTAAAGAGCATGTAGCTTGAAAATTCCGTAAATAAGAAAGAAATTAACGGAAATGGAATGAGTTTTATCTCATTAATAGAAAGCTCCCTCGTAAGAGAAATAAATCATCCAGGGCTGAACTACAAAATGAATTAAGGTCCCAGTACCCTTGGAGCTTTACAATAACTGAACTTGCAGGGACTGTAACTGGTCTCTAATAAGGATCTGTCTGATACATGGTTAAGTCCCTAAAGTACAATGGTTCAAATCTAGAACAATTCAAATAAAGTTGCTTTGAATGTACCCTAGTACATCTGCAGATAGTAGAGAGGATTTAGCTTGTAAAGAGAACTTTTCCTTCCTGACATGATTACCCTGCTCCTGAGCAAGAATCGGCATACCCAATACCCTGTCTACTAGTGATAGACTCTGAATCACACCAAATCAGGAAATGGTTGATGATGGAAGGGACCTCTTGAGATCACGTTGTCCAACCCCTCTGCTCAAGCGGGGCCAGCTACAGCACATTGTCCACTTTATGATCACATTTCTTTAAATGTCTTTGTAAAAGTGGTTCTAAGGGCAGAGCTTGGAAAGGTGCTGGCACTGCATTAGTTGGTGTAAGCCTCCAGGTCTTCACCTATCCTATTAATGGCTTTAAACAGCAAGAAAAAAATACAATTTGCATACATTGCACAAGTATCTATTTACTCACTCAGCAATTCACTAGTTAGAATGAACACTTGATATTTGTGTATGTGAAGAAACGCATGGAAATGACAAAGCATTGCAAAAGCTTCCCATCAAAATGCTGTTGTCATCTTGAATGCATTTGGGTTTTGGTTAAATGCATTTGGGGTTTTTTAGGAGGAAGACAGGGAATGATAGAAAGCACTTGTGCAATTGTGTATTCACACTGTTTGACTGAACTTATTTTCATGTATTCATTAACTTTTCATTAACATAGCTGTGTTAATTATCTGATTCATGCAGACACTAGTGACCTGGGATGGTGACAAACTGGTCTGCGTTCAGAAGGGTGAAAAGAACAACAGGGGCTGGAAGCACTGGATTGAAGGAGACATTCTGCATCTGGTAAGGGCTGCTATGCAGATACACGGCCCATCTCTGAGGCTGTAACACACTCAGGTTTTCTATGGCAAAGGATCCTTTTTCTAGTTAGAAAGGTCTTTATTTAGACAGTTCTGATCTCTGAACTCGATGGAAATTCCCCCTCTGCTTCAACTCAGGAATTTCTTTCCACCTGCTCCCAATTAAGTCATAGCCCTGCAGTGGGTTTTTTTCTCCAGTCCGCTGCCCTCCAGCTATTAACTCTTCCTGTTACATTGCCCATCTAACATAATCTCGTTCTTATATAATCACTGGTAGGGGAGAAAAAAGGAGGAATAACAAAAAAACAATCAGACAGATTGCAAGAAAAATATTATTTTTTGTTCTGAAAGAAGCACTATGCAATTTTAGCACACTATGCTGTAATACAGATCAGAAAGTTCTGGATACCCAAGAAGATCCCACCAAAAACCTGTACTGCAATTATTTCTGCTAGTACAATAAAAAATTCAAAATACCCATATATCTGAGGTGGTAAGCCAGAGCCCAGAGATAGAGGAGGTGAGTCCAAGAAAGGCCTGAAAAGCCTGTGCGGGAAATAAGCAGTCAGTGAAGTCCAGAAAGATTTCAAAATACTAGAACCATAGAATCATTAAGGTTGGAAAAGACCTCCAAGACCACTGAATCCAAGCTTTGACTGAATACCACCATGTCCACTAAACCATATCAGGAAGTGCTGCATCTACTATTTTTTTTTTTTTTTAACATTTCACATAATGATAATGATTCCAGAGTTTCCTGGAAGAACAATCAGGGAAAGGCCATGATAGTGTTGGATGGCACAATGGGTGCGTGAAGATTCTGGAGGAGAGCTCATTGCTCTCTCCCATGCTTTGCACCTAGACATCTGCTCCTTCACAAGTTTTCTCTGCATGTGGTTGGTGTGGCCAACCACAGTGGCTCAGCTCTGTACCCCTGAAAGGTCAAAGCTCTGAATTAAACCCCACGATCTGCCACCAAACTGAAAGATTCTCCGAATCTATTATAACACATACTCAAAAGCTGACCTGACGAAGGCTCTACATGCTGGCACCAGGATTCAGGCTAAGACTCGTGGAAACAGAGAGGCCAAGGAGATCCTTACAACAGTGTTCAGAAACTGTATTGCAGATTTGGCCCATTGCTGGCCAAAAAGCCAGCTCCAGCTCCCTTCAAAGTCCTGCTTGCACAGGAACGCTGGCTGATCAGACTGACCAAACTGACTCCTTGCCATGAGCAGCTGTGCCAACCTTCAAGAGGTCAGCTGCAACACTGGGCAAAAATGGTGTATTGTTCTGGCCCCTGGGAAAGGGCTGGGAACACCTCTAAAGCAAACCATCTTTTTAAAGCATTCCTCTTTTTTTTTACTTCCTTGTTTCGTTGTTTCTCATGAATTATGAGGTAACATGTAAATTATAAACTAGTACAGTATATTGTTTTAATAACAGAGCATGAAAAAGCCTTGCATTAAAGCACAGTTTTTATGCATTTTTCATGTTTGTTCTTCTTAGAGTTCAATTCAAGTGTCAAAACCTAATTACTGCAACATGAGGTGCATGCCTGCTGTTTGCTTACATATAACACACTATTCTTTCTGTTCTCTTTTTCATAAGCATAAGTTTTTAATGCAGGAGCTCAGCTGTAGTAATTTCTGGTGGGATCTGCTGTGTATGCAAAATAGAACATCTACCACTATATACTCACTAATTGTTTTAATATTGTAGGAACTGACATGTGAAGACCAGGTGTGCCATCAGACATTCAGGAAGAAGAAATAAAATTGAGCAGAAAGCTGCCCAGAACTTCACCACACTGTTCTCCTGTTATGTTTTGTCTAAAATGAGGAATCAAGCCAGATTTCTGTTTCTTTGACACTGCTATGTGAATATATTTTATTCCTGTTTATGGAAACAAACACATTTTATAGAAACAACATCAAACAGTTACAAACCTCATAAATTCCTTTGCCTTTCAGTCTGGAGGTAAATAAAAGTAATTGTCTTTCAAATAGCGCTTCCCTTCATCTTTATAATAATTTCCAGAGGAATGTCCTTTGGCAACAAGGCTGAAAATTAACAGTCACAATTATCTCAACCACAGTATATCTCTCCATAGTGCTGTATTTTCATAATATATTTGGATGACTGAGTAAAATTGGACATTCACTGGACTGTTTCTATTCAATTTAGTCCTGGATCACTAAGTCCATAGTTTCAGGTACCAGAATGGCTCACTGGGCATGATACATGGCCTTTCACATCTAGAGTACTCCACTGAATTCAGCCCAGGTCTGTAACAACCAATAGTTATCCCCTGATAAATGTCTCACGGCCAATGTGAAATGCTGCAGCTCCTTAATACAGTGGAACAATGACAATGCTGTAACCTCCAGTTAGAACTGGCATGCTGCTAATGATCCCAGTGGAGAAATCTGCTGTTTGAAGCAAACTCTACATTCCAGAGTTGCTCCACAGTGTGAAAACTAAGGCATACTTAGGACTGTAAGAGGAAAACTTCAGAGTATACACAGTCTGCACGTACCCTGTGCATAAAGAGCACCCAGCATGCTGCAATCTTCACCTTGTACCTACCTGTCAGAGACTTTAAAAAGAAAAGTAATCTGCAATCTTCACCTTGTACCTACCTGTCAGAGACTTTAAAAAGAAAAGTCATTTCCATACAACTCTACTCAGTTTTATTCAGGGTTTTTCAAAAAAATTCTTGTTCTTTGCTAAAGGCAAGTTCAAGTCAACCACGGACGATGAGCACTACTTCACCAGATGAACTGAAATTATTCTATGAAGTGTGTGCACACCTTCCACAGAACTGAAGAAGAGCTTGTATCCCCAAAAGCTCATCTGCTTTTCCCAACTATATGAATTATTATAATAATGTATACTGTCTTTCCTACAACCTTGCCTTTCAGATATAGAAACTTTCACATCAACTTTATCACTGTTTAAGTTCCCTCATGTCCAGAGGTCCCCATCTTCTGTTTAGTATGGGAGGAGTGAAAATTCACTCAACAGATCAGTGGTAGGGAAGAACAGAAAACATGTGGGAAAAAAATTTTGCAGAAATGGAGGAACATATGCCTTCTCCTAATCCCCACCTGCTGCTTAGCCCACTCACTGTCAATAGCTCAGGAGAGGAAAGTAGTGAGATAGTCTCCCAGCTGAAAACTAGGTTATATCTGCAAAAATCTGATTATTTTGTCGCCAATACTTAGATGGCCCAGGACATTATCCTGGCCCCAGATGGGATCAAATTAATTTTCCTCTTGGTAGCTAGTTTTATTTGGTTTCTGTGGCCAGGTTTTGGTAGTGGAGGGCTGCTACAGGGGTGGCTTCTATGAGAAGCTGCCAGAAGGTTCTTCTTGTCCGACAGAGCCAATGCCAGGCAGCTCCAGGACAGACCCACCACTGGCCAAGGCCAGCCAATCTAGAGTGACAGTAATGACTCTGTGGTAACATAGCTAAGAAGGAAAAAAAAAGTTATTGGGCAGATGAAAATTTCAGCCAGAGAAGGGCAGACTGAGAACATGTGATCAACAATGCAGACACCAAGGTCAGTGCAGAAGGAGGGCAGAATCTGCTCCAGGCCCAGGAGCTGAGGTTCTCCTGCAGCCTGTGGTGCAGCCCATGGTGGAGCAGCTGTGTCCCTGCAGCCCATGGTGGAACACAGGAGCGCAGAAATCCACCTGCAGCCCGTGGAGGAGCCCCCAAGGAGCAGAGAAAACTGGATCCGATCCTATTTTTCTATCTACTTTGAAAATGAAAATTCCAGAATCTTTAACAGGAAGCGAGAAATTGGTTTTTTATGCTCCAAAATACCATTTTGTTTCTGCACATACTGATCTGCAAGAACCTGCAACATCCGTTACAACTGCATGCACAGAACCGCAGACAGAGGAGATATCCATTATGATGCATTAAATTACTTCCAAAGGTATCCTTGTTCCTATCTTATTTGTGATGTTAGGTTGGTCTCTAAGCTGTACAAAGCCCCTTATCTCCCTGTCAGCAGATCAAATACTTGCACTGGAGGAATGGACCTTGCTCGTAAATGAGGGTATGTTCATTCACAGTTTTCAGCCCTCTGGTACATAGTGCTGTCTCAGCTGTTTTGAAGGATTATCGTTTGCATGGATTCTTTTCCTCTCAGAGAATATTACTCAAATACAGCTCCAGGAAGGGAATTTACCAGCAACCTTCTGATCCAAAAACCAGAAAAGCCTATATTGTACAAAAGCACTTCCTAGTGAGTACAGTGCTGGACAAAGAGTCAGTACCATTACCTGTCACTGGGCTTTTCAAGTGACAGGGACAAAGCTGTGTGTAAGAAAAGTTTATGGTGGAATTTCTCAAAATCCTCTGCATTCAGCCAATTTTTCTCCCAAAAACTTTACTGCATTTTCTTGCCAGCTGCTAAAAGAAGAGAGCAACTCCACAGGCCGAGGCTGTAGAATAATACTGTAAATGCTCCTACCAATAACATTCCATGGCAGGTCCCTACAATGCTGCCTTTCTGTTGAGCTCTGAAGGATCACCAGGATGTGCACAGAACACCTTTCAAGTTTTCCATTATTATCCTAAATGCTCTGCTGATTTGCTGCCTGTGAAAAATGTCTACTGCACTGCCACCTGGCAAAAAGTCTGAGGCTTCTAAACCAGCATTTATTTCAAGATCTGATGAAGGCAAAATTCAACCAAAAAAAGAGAATTTGCTTAATAACATTTATTTGTATTCTTTTAAGCAAAGGTACATGTTTTGCTTTAGTGGAGAGAAATTTAAAAAGGGATTTCTTTGCAAGGTTTTTTCCCACTAGAAGACATTGTTTTCAGGTTTAATTAGTGATTGATTTGAAGGCCAGAGGTTGTAGAGATTTTAATTTCAACTTGCTGATTACACTTGTTATGCAGATGGTGAAGATTAGAAGAAATCATTTTGAGAAAATGAGATCTAAAATAAAATTAACCAGACAAGCTTCTCAATAACTGCAAAAAATTTTGTCAGTTACTCTCTAAATATCACATCTGCTTTAATTATATCTCACACTGCAGTGCTTCAGTCACTGTTAAATGGAAATGGGAATTAAATAGATGACAGTACATATTCCAGAGTTCTTGGAGGTGGAGGAATCCATGGAAAGATTAGGAGCTTTGTCTTATGTGACAGCAAACAGAGATTTCACTTGGCACAGGAATACAAACATGAAAGGCTGCTGCTAAAGGAATGAGGACGCACTGTCATCCATCCTCAAAGACAGGAAAAGAAAGACAGAACAAGTAGCGGGCTGGAACTGCAGCATGGACACTTCAGGTGAACATTAGGCAGTACCTCTGTACTCCAGAGACAGAGAAGGACTGGAAGAGACTGGCAGATGAGCTGTGGAATCTCTGTGGTAGTATCCACTTTCTTCCATCAGCAAGTCTCTCGCTTTATCGGCAGTAATAGTTGACAAAAAGATTGTCAGCAAGATCTCAAAGATATTATATTCTTCCCATTTTTATGGGGAAAAGTGGCCAAATAGAGTATCTGTAGTAAAAGAAAAGCTACAGCATAAACTAATGTTTACTAAGACCCAGAAACAAGCTTTAAGAACCATTGGAAAGTCTCTTTACCTGTTTTCATGGCACAGTACTTTGCATTTTTGCTGGGTTTAGTTTAGGCAACAGTCTTTCAAAGAAAGGCTTTCTGAAAATCTGATAAACCCTTTACAAAGGCTTTTGCTGTAAACTTAGTTAGGACTTCAGAATTAAACAATGGCATGAAAGTTAAAAGGGATGTCTTGCTGTGAAATCTGCAAAGGTCCTTCCTTTGAACTGCTTTTTAATATGTAGCGCCCTTTGCTGCCTTTGTCAGTGCACCCAAAGTCAACTGTTTTCCTATAGTTTCTTAATGTTTGTTTTATGTCATCTCTATTTCATTCACTTTGGATATATATATATGCACCTTTCCATTCAGGGGCAGAGGGGTTCAGTAGCCTCATTTGTTAAGAAAATGAGGCATAGGTGTGCACAGCATTTGTTTGCCCACACCTTCATAGCTTTTGAGCCAGTTGCCCAGTGTAGACTGACCAACCATACCTGACTGTAAAAGGTGAAGTCTGCAAGATATAGTATTTCTATGATATTATGTAAAATTTTATGGCCTGATAGGATGCCTTCAGTAAGAGACAGACTGCAGGGTGAACTCATGTATATGAAGTCCCAGCAAAATCATTTAGGATAAATGCCTATAACCATGGAAAACCTTCAGCTGGAGTTCAGATTTTTATACCAAGGAATTCAACCATGAGATGAAATCTAGTAGAAACCAAGCTTCAGGAGTCCTGCTGCTCACACTAGTACTTATTGATTATTTTACAATATTTGATATTTTTGCTGCTTATTCAGCTATCTGATTTGCCTTTTTCTGGCTGTCTATCTCTAGTATCTAATCACTCATTTTTTCAAAACTTGCTCATCTCTTCCTACACATGTGTAAGGGAAAAGTATTTTAACAACCGAAGAATAAGTACATGTTTTTCCTGGAGGTGCCCTAAAGCCAAAGATTGTTTAAATTTTCTGCAGGCCAGACTAAAGCAATGCTCTCCCCACACTCCATCCAGGGCAGGAGTGCTAAAGGTCAACCAAAGAGTGTGCTGTGCCTTTTCAACACGTTGACCCACTGACTGAAAAGTACCCCTCTCTCTGGTCACGCCTTCCTGCTTAAGCAGAGAGAGGCTATTGAGCCTTTGGCACAAAAATGAGTGAAGCTGTAATAAAAGTCATTTGGCATGACATTTCAAAATGTATAATTTTAGCTTTTCTTTATACATTTTTAATTAATTGTCAGCTTTTTGAAATAATTATAAGGGACTTTAACTGTATATTGGAAGTGGTTTTGCAAGTAGTTCTACTTAAGTGAGAGTACTCCCATGGAATCATTTATTCCATGCAGCCAGATGGGATCCTGAGTCAGGCCATACACATCTAGTGCCAACACAGACTATAGGCTCTGAAGCTGCAGAATTTAATGCATTCAAAGTGGCAGGGTCAGGAAAATGTCTATTACTGTTCACTGTTCTTGACACCTGCTTCAAAGATTCAACAACGAAAGAATGCAATAAAGTTCCTGAATGTTTAGAAACAGAGGTTTAAGTTCAACATTTTTCTTTTTGATTAGATGTTCCAAACCAGCAACTAAAAATAAAGGCATGTGACATATGGCAATTTTTTCTGTCATTTTTAAAAGAAATTGAAAATTTACATTTATTTATATAGATATATATCACATTGTATTTTTTAGATAAATCATAAATTACTTAATTTAAATTAGACTTTCATTCTCTAAACATTTTTGAGAAGCCATTATCACTAAAACGGTCAGGAATGACACCTGGAAGATGAGCTTTACTGGATAGAGGATTAAGGCAGAGTTGGATTGCTCCCTTTGTGAAATAACAGCCTTGGTTCTCTAAAAACACAGATTGCTGTTTGCTACTAATGGGTGCCTTGTGTAGCATTACAGCAAATTGCTTTCCTTGATGGCATAAACTGAATACACAGAAAACACGAACACTTAGTTAAAATGTTAGCACATCAAAAGTCACTAAACGAAAATAACTGTTTTGCAGAGAAAGACATTGTATGATCATAATCGAACTGTTTCTGTTTTAGTGAACTTGTGTCATTTAAAGAAGCAGCAGAACCAGATTTTCTATGGTCGTGCTGATTGCACAGTCATTCTGCAGCAGAGCCAAATGGCTGGAGACTGGGCCTCAATGACAGTGGCAGGAATAAATTAACTGTTGGCCACAGGGCTGCAGGACCCAGCGTGGCCCCAGTGGAATTCTACACAGCTCCAGCCCTCTCCCCAGCTTGGACTTCCAGATACAACACCTGCTCATAGAAAAAGGGTTGTCAGGCTGCTTTGGTTACACCTCTTCCGATCTGACTCGCCTGGCTCAGCTTGCACTGCACCTGCACTAGGGAGGTCCTGCAGAGGTGACACAGCACTACAAGAGGGCAATATTTATCAGAAGGTGATCTCATACCACCTACTTGGACTCTTTCCATGGAACAAGTTAACACAAAGGAATTGCAGAACATAGTGTAGTAGTTTAAACCTCTGTAATGTTCCATTGACACAGTGTGAATGCAGGGCAATGAAGATTCTGGCCCTTGAGCTCAGACTTGAATTTACAGGTTTTCGTAACTTCCTATTTCACAAGGATAAATCTCTAAATTCTGTTGATAGACTTTGTGTTTCTCTTTTGTTTCAAATAAGAAAAAAAAATCTGTTTGGCTTATTGTAGATCTCAATATCAACAAACTACTAGCAAAGCTGTGCATGAAAACACCATAACAACTACTCTGATCTGTGGCTTTATTTATAAAACATGTGACAGAACTCTGTAGCTGTCCTAGTGCAAGTAATTTAAATAAAATGAGATCCAGAACATATTAGGTATCTTCCAGTGAAAAGTAAAACATATTTTGGCACCTTGGTTCAAATAATTCACCTCACACTGAAAGTTTGTTTCCTAATGGAATTAGGAAATTTAAAATTCTTTCATATAATAAATCAGTATTACTATATTAGATACAACAACAGTGCAAGAACTTGTCTAAAAATCTGGATATGTAAGATATTTCAAATATATGTAGTCTTCTGCCTAGATTACCAACATTAATAACAACCAAGACTTCTAAATATATACACTCCAGCTATAATTCTACAGTGAAGTACATAGACTCACACCAAACAGTTTCACCTTAAGCAGTTTACAGTCCAAATGACTTTCTCAAATATTAGATCAATGCTAGAGCATTTATGGGACATGTTTTGGGTGGTTTCTAGATTCCACTTTGACTAAAGAAACAAAATATGGAAACATTTCAATTATAACTTATCCTTCTCTCCTGACCACTCCATTAGGTTTTGGTAATGAAACCATTACTACTCCTATCTTTTCCTGCTGGCTGCCTCAGCAGTAATTAATCTCCACTGACTGAAGAGCATAAAGGTGCTTTTATCACCATTTCCCCCTGCTTTTAATGATTATGTAACAAAAAAAAAAAAAAAAAAAAAAAGGCACCAGGAACCATCTTTAGGTAGGAGAAGATTTAATCTGAGAACTTCTGTATCTAGTTCAATGTCAGGTGTTCTCATCTGGCAGTATTAATTAGAGAGAAAAAACAATAAGTCTTGGTTTATGGTTTTCTTTTTAATGTGCAAGATTGTAACCATGTCACTTTGGGCGACAGGAGCTGCAAAGTACAGCTTGCCTGTCCTAGCTAAGGCAAAGTATAGAGAACCTTTCTTCAATGCTTAATACTAATACACTCCATGGCCCTTTATGAAGTCACTTGAAGCCATAGAAGAATTTGCAGTCTCTTCTTTGAAGATTAATGCTTTAATTTAGTCATTTTTTTAAGAAGAGAACTATTTATGAGTAAAATAATGACCATTTTTTTTTCTATACTATCATCTTCAGCATTAAAAAATTTCCTCAAAAGTCTGGTCTACACTGCAAAGGCTTATTGCCAGAAACCTTCTTTTGTCACTAAAACTATAAACACAGACCTGATGCATGACAGGAAAGCCCAGTTTTTGTCTTGTCTAAATCAAATCTACTTTCCTAAACAACAGAATTCTCTCAGCCAACAGCCACCAAAATACTGCTGACAAAATAACACTGGTGTTATTTTAGAAATGCTTCCAGCTTCTATTTGGAGTCAGTGAGTCTTCCGAATCTCATCTCGGAGAAGCCCTTCAAACAACTCCATCACTAATTTCTAATGCATTGAATTTAAGAATAGTCATCAGTTGCCATAAAATAGTTCACATAGAAAATCAGAAAGCATTTTTGTTAAAGTAATTTTGTAACTAATTAAAAAGTTTAAGCAGTGGATGGAATCTCTTCCAGTCACAAACCCATCTAATGAACCTGGATTATGCACAGAACATGAAAATATTCAACCATACAAAATCTGTTATATTGGAGTTCGGGAAATGGATGGCCTAGTGCAGCCCTCTGACACACAAAAAAATATCACAAAGGAAATAGGTCTTGTTGGTCAACTTGGTGCCAGGAACCACCCCCAGGCCACTGCCCACCTGCAAATATCTACGCCGAAGTGCTGCTTAACCAAAACTGGGAAAATTCACCATCTTCCATGGAAAGGCTGGAGTTAAAATGCATCGGTGAAAATTGAAATAATTTTATTTATTTCAGTAGAAGCCATTCAAAATTATCGTTTAGAAATATGTGATAAGCCTTCTTTCCCAGCTGGATTTACTACAGAACCAATTTCGGGATCTCACGCCCAGACATCAATTTCAGACAACAAAATAGATATCAACAGAATCAAGGCGCCATCGTGTGGTGAATCTTGTAATCACACAGTCCCCTTCACTGCCTCAAACCAAAAAATACTGTCTTTGCTGTCATTTTATAAATTTATAGTAAATTAAATTACATTCTTATAATTTTTTTTTAATAACAGAACCATTAAGACAATGTTTATGCCATAAACCACATCACAACTTTACAAGTGCTTTGAGGGGATGACATTCCAGCCACATACTGACATATTATCAAAACTCATCAGTTTTAATTTGGATAGCTGTCTAAAACTAGTACATACCCATTTTTGACAGAATCATTCGCAAAGGTTATAAAACTATGTGTAGGTGATGATTATTACCCCTGCTTGGAGGTAGAGGGGACACTGACTGTATTACAGAATGGGAGCGTAGGAGGAGTTGAACCAGAAGCCTCTGGGATTAAAAGTACACACTTTTTTAGCCTAAACCAAGACTCTGTATTGATCTGCATTCATCAGCAGTTTATGTACTTCATCTTTGAGAGGGAATTTGTCCACAAGATCTGAATGCTGCAAATCCTAGGTCAGGATCCATTTATGTAATATATTGACAAAGGACTGAAAAAGGCATTCAGAGCTAAAAGCATCAATTGCTACAGTCTGAGTTTAAAAATACAAATGTTGGACAGGGATGATTGTGATAACTTGCAGTCTTCAGACGAGATGAAGAGGGTACATAACACACACCACTGTAATTGAATTATATATATGACTGTATCTATGAAAAAATTAATGATTCATGTTTTACTAGAAATGGGAAAACAAAATAAACAGCGTCTGTATAGGACTTGTATATATAAATATATTTTGTTACATTTGCCTCTGGCAATGGGTTATTTATGTGTGATTATTATAAAAGAGCAGGGATAAAATTTAATATAGCTTTCATCACTGCCTGCTCTCCTACATAAACAACTTGTTACTGTGTCATTGGGAAGAAAAAGCTTCCAATACAAATACATACATTCGGTGCTACAGAAATGCCTCACAATTCTGTGATTGCTGATTGTCTGAACATGATGCAAACTGACAAACCATGCAGCTCAAATCACACATACAGGATGGACTTAACCTTTCCTAAAAAAAACCAAAACCAAAAAAAAAAAAACAAACAAAACCCTACATATTATATATAATGAAAACAACTTTTAAAAAAACACTAGAACTTTTAAAAAAGCCCCAAACCTATTGACAAAAGCCATTTGCATTTGACATGCATATCTTAAGAAAGGAGTCATATTTTAAGTCTCTAAAAGCTTCTTCTGACACCCTGTGTAAATCAGCCTGACAAGAAACCAACCTCAGTAGCAGGGTTTCAGTTTTCTGTGCTAGCACACCACAAGCCTGACCTGCATTTGAGCCCATGGTGAACAACTGCTATCAAATTATAAACCAAAAGACTGCTCACAGTAGAGCAGTGGGTCATGTGGGGTGAGTGCCTAAGCAATAGGACCTCAATGACAATGACAGCTATGCTTTAACCTCAATGTCCTTCCCATTGCTGGTCAAGGAAATAACAATGAAAAATACTCTTTTATAGCATTACAGTCCCATAAAAGTAGTTTTAACATCATTACTGTTCCTTTGAAAGAGACCCTAATGTAGAATATTTAGATATTAATACTGTTCGGTTCCCTTTAACTAAATAAAAGTGCTTTGACAGTTGGATTCTGTATTGTTACATACATTGTAGACATGCTACAGTAGGAGTTGAAGCCTCATCTCTCCATCTGGAAAACACAAAACTGCCTGACTGAGAGAACATAACCAACTTTGTTCCTTCATAAGCTACAGTCAAATATCAAAGTGTGGCAAACCACCTCTCCCCTTGACTAAGTGCCCATAGTGCGGTTCTTAAAGTACCTTTTATTACCACTTTATAACGGGATAAAAAATAATTCTCTGTAATTTTGTCTAACATTAATAGAAAACAAACTCAGTATTTTCAGCTTTCCAGAGTGCTGGCAACCCATACTATTCAATAAACATTTTTTGCAAGCTTATGGAAAACCTCATGCTGAATCATTTCCCAAGAATGCTCCAATTCTGTGGTCAGCAGTGATAAGGAAATAACATACAATAGCAATTAAAAGTGAAAATCATAGAATGTTTTTTGTTCTGAAATCAATACCGTTATAGAAACTTTAAAGTAGCTACTGGACTGATACTCCTCAGACAAGAAGAAATAATCTTACAGGTTTTCTGGTTCATGTTATCTCAAGACTATATTCAAGGCAAACTAAACTTCTTGCTGAATCAGATCTTAGAAACAGTTTGACAAGTTTAAAGATGAGCAGAGAAAATGGAATAAGTTTATCAAAAGCCTCAAAACTCAATAAAAGAATATTAACACCAACATTCAACTATAGTGAAAGGCATTGTAAATCTGATAAAGAAGGAAATTATAAGCTCCAAACTTGGAATTCCTGGGAGAATATATAGTGCTGCCTTCTGAATCAGTTTCAAGGCCTGCCCTTTTGACACTGATCTTAATGGAAGTGGAATCATGCCAAAATTGTGACTATGGCCTCCAGGAAATAAAACATGAAGCAGCAAGCGTTAATAAATCAGAAGCACTAACAGGTCAATCAAGATCATCGCTGCTAAGTGAATGAATGACAGAAAGTTAGCACTTATCTAATGAATCAAATGTACCCAAAGAAGATACAGCACAAGAGGTCAAGAACTGTAGTCTTCATATTATGTACAACACTTTGTTCTCTCTCACTGACAACCTTTTTTTATCAGAGTTCCCTGTTTATGGACATCTCTCTCATTATTAGCATGTGGGTACCACTTCGTAGTGTGCTGCCATGACTAATACTTCAAATTAGGTCCATATCAGATGCTGCAAAAAATATTGATGATTATCCTGTTGCTGATTTTAAAGAAGGTGGTATTTTGTGCTCCCTTAAACCCCTTTAAAATGACTAAACCTTTCTATTGAAACTTGAAAATACAAGCTGAAATAGGCCCCTTGTTCAGATGAAGATATCCAGCACCAAAAATTTCAACCCCACACATCTGACATTTGGCAGAATTACAAGTTGAAAAAGCAGGCCTGTAATGAAAGCGATGGGTGATATTATTCGAGATGACACCAAATATAAAACTCCCAATCCCTTTTTTACTTACTGCAGTATCTGGTTTCTCTGTATGCACCACATATATGACTGTATTTGAATGAACAACCACTTTTTGAAACTATCAGTTTATGCACCATCAGGCTGCTGCTGACAGGCTACAGGTTTTGGAGAGGATGGGATTATATTTTTTCATATATGAACTCTACACTTTTGACAGTTCTCATTTCTTTACTGGCATTTTAATTCTTCATTATCCTAGTGAGTTTAATGCTCTGCGTCTGAGTCAGGATTGTATCCAAGGGTTGTATGTTTGCAAGAGAGTGAGAAGAGACAGGCTAGGCATCTCAGCCTGAGAGAGACAAACTGCATTCCCCAGCACTGCTGTGTCCCTGATCTACAGCAAAGTGAAATGCTAGCGCTTCAAGGGAGGCTCTAATGCAGATTTACAGCGAGGTTTGTCTCACAGCTCTGCCACCTACATGTTAATAACACCTTTTCTTTAAACCCACTGTGTTCCATCAATCTTTACTATCTTCCTAGTTAAGGCTGCAATGAGTTTTGCTTCAGTTCACTGCACTGCAAGTATTAACTCCTGGCAATCACCAGCACAGCATATTGATTTTGCATATGAAATAAACACTTTACAATACTGCAGAGCTGACCTAAATATGTAAGTGCCTTTGTTTATTCTAAAAGAAATGATCTTACAAGAATAAAATACAGTAATTCAGGTTACAAGATAACTCACAGAATACTTACAAATTAATCAGACATCCACAATAGTATCTGTTAATCAAGCTCCATGGCACTGGCAAACCCAAAGTGAAATGCGGCAATTCTGGGAAGTGCCACATAACCCCATAAAGAAAATCAGCAATGGCTGAAGTCTGAAGAAACAAAGAATTTACAGAACAGGGAAGGTGTCCTGGGTAGAACAAAATCGCGGCAAAGAAATATTGGGCCCTCAAGACTGAGCTGCCTCCTGCAGCAGCAGCAGCACACACTATAATTTACACCACGTGTGGATCTACTAACAGCACATGATAGATTTTTGCCTGAATGTGAACTTTCACAACTATGGGATGAGCCACATAGATAGGCTCTTACTTCCAGAACTCTGGTCTCTACCTGAGAGAAAAAGAAAGTGGACTGGTGTTTCATTGTTAAAACACCAGTTAAAATTCATGTGGTACAGACGATGAACTACAGATGCCTGTGATTGGGATCCCAAACTGCTTTAGTCTTTTTCTTCGAAAGAATTACACTGTACAATGTTTTGTTTTAAAATGCTCTATCCTGCTTCCAAAAAATCTTTTTATTGCCATACAAATTCAAAACCTGCCAATAATTTCACAGCCAAAAGGATCTAAGCTGAAATCTCAGAAAAGTAAGGTTGAGTGGATGGGCTGTCCTGAGAAACAAAAACCCTGTAAAGAAGAAATTACCACTAAACTGAAACAGTACCAGAGTTGCTCCCTCCTCACAGCTGTTGTGATTGCTTGTTACAAACCTGTTTTTGCTGCTGTGTTTCTGACTAAATCACCAACAGCAAAAATGGACAGAACTCCTCTCTTACAGAACTCCGGTCATTTTTTAGCTTTACACAATTTCACGTGTCAGAATGCAACTGCTTCAACTACCAGCACTTACCTGGCCAGTTGTTTAGAGCACCCTTTTTTTTTCCTTTTTTTT
>VWZG01005391.1:216724-240933 GCA_013396735.1 Grallaria varia | reverse complement strand
TTAAAAGGTCCTTTTTAGTGCTTTATGTGGAGAACTTTCATGACATTTAAAAGTAGCTTTACACCTGTAGGAAATGCGTCATGCAAAATCCTATTACCAGGTCCTTTATTATGCACTTACATACACACATATATCCACACTTCACAGGAATGCTGTTTGTGTTTCCAACAAGAAGACCGTTGTAGAATGGTACTAGACACTGCATTGTAAATATTCTGTGCAGCTTTATTCTGGTTTCTTCAGGAAGCAATGCCTATGGCTACACTCTACTGATCTGTAGCCATCTCATCATTTGCCTTACATCATTCTCTCCTCTCCCTTTTCCCTGCCTGTGGGCTTAAAGACATCAAATAGCCACAGAAGACAGAAAAACCCAAGCTTGTGCCCTTATTCTGAGGTAAAGAAAATGCCAGATTTTTTTCAGGCCCAGGAGAAAACAGCCAAATGCCCAGCACAAGGTATTGTTCCAGGTAAGCTGCAGCAAGCACTACCGCCCAGCCAAGCAGGCAGAGGGATGACAGGGGCAAAGAGGAACTTCAGGGCAATGCCCACAAGAGGCAAAGTTTCCTTGTTCCACTGCTCTGGAATAAAACATCGTGTTGTCTTTGGTTTTGTTTGTTTGTTTTTAACTGAAAAATATCTTTCAGTAAACAGGCATAAGAAAAGCTGTTGGGTCACACAAAACAACCTGAAGTAGAGATTTTGCTCTCTTTTAATCCCTGTATTGAAAATCTTCTTAGAGACAACCCATGGTGCCAGATATTTTGTATACAACCCCTGGTGAAACAGTGGCCAGTACAGGATATACAGGAAAGAATGTGAAAGGAAAACAAATACATAGTGTATTTCCCCTCTGTACCCATTTAATTTCCACAATGGATCATGGTTTTGACTCAGAACTGGTGCCCCACTGGTCCCCTTGCATCTAACAGCTGTGAGGGATATTTCTTAATTTCATTGCTTTTTTTCATTTCTTCTCTCCTGTTGTAGAGTCAGCTTTGGTTTATAACCTGTACCTTTAGTTTTTCTATTATTACAACTTTCCAGGAGAAGCTAACAGCAAAGTAATTTGTTCCTTTCCCTGCTGTTATTTTCTTGACTAATAAGCTCTATAACCACATCTTTCACTTACCTTCCTGATCATCTTTGATTCCCCTGTAATACTCTCATCTGTCTCTGGACAGGATCTCATTGAGTTTTTCAAGGAAAAATACATAGTGCATGCTCTATATCTCCCACTACCTGCATTATCTAATATGGTGTCTTTCCTCTACATCTCTTCTTTCATTGTTACACCCTCAGCTGTCTAAAAATCATAAACTACACTCAAAAGTCATACATCTTACTCAAATCATTACTTTTAAGCAAGGTTATCCAGATTCTGTATCCTGAAATTCTGTACTCACTCTTTCCAGTGTTATTCTACAATGATTACTATAATGAATTCAAAGTGAAAAACAAGCCTTAAAGAAAGCTGAAAGTCTAAACTCACCTGTAACCGTTCGCAATACTGTGCCCCTTTTCTTGCTTCTGGCATTTTTCATCTCGCTTTTCATCAGGCTTATGGGTTTTTTTGAATTTTAATTGTCTGCCTTTTCTGTCTTTGCTCTCTTAGAGTGAAAATAACAGGAATTGCAGTAACCTCTGTGCCTCTCTCCTTCTAGTTTGTTTATGTCCTTCAGACTGCAAACACTCCAGGACGATGTGATCCTCCTTGCTGTGCTGTGGGATGGAACACACAGGGCTCCTAATCCCCAGGTGAACATTTGTTTTCCAAAGGAGAATTTTCTTTAACTGAATCACAATGAATATAAGTATCCTCTGTGTTACTGCTCTCCTTCGTACAACGTAATGTGGAGGGGTGCAACTTTTAATTAGAGATGGAACTTCAACCAGGCAGCAGTTTCAGGAGAAATCCCCTTGTGCTTTGGTGCCTCTTCACATTCTCCGTGTTTCCATCAGACGCTGTTCGGGGCTGCAGGAGCTTTAGCTGATAAAATGATGAAGAAGAGGAGAAATGTGTCACACGGGCCTTCAGGGGGCCTGCAGGACTGGCCAGGTTCAGGTCTCTGTCCTTGAGAGAGGGCCAAGGGCACACAGGTGGCTGGGGACACTGAGGGGACACTGTGGGGACAGTGTGGGAACACTGAGGGAGACACTGCGGGGCATGGAGGGGACACTGAGGGGACACTGTGGGGACAGTGCGGGGACACTGAGGGGGACACTGAGGGAGACACTGCAGGGCATGGAGGGGACACTGGGGGGACACTGAGGGGTCACTGGGCGGGGCACTGAGGGGACACCGTGGAGATACTGTGGAGACAGTGAGGGGGATACTGAGGGGACAATGAGAGGGACACTGAGGAGATGCTGTGGGGACAATGAGGAGACATTGAGGGGGCACTGAGAGGGCACTGAAGGGACACTGAGGGGACAGTTTTGAGCAGTATAATATACATATGTATATATAAAATAAGCTGTTTGAGAGCATCTAAAGGAGGGCCATGAGGACAGTGAAGGGCCGTGAGGGGAAGCCGGGAGGAGCTGAGGGCCCTTGGTGTGTTCAGCTGGAGGAGACTGAGGGGACACCTCACTGCACTCACATCTTCCTCACAAAGGGCAGGCTCTGATCTCTGCTCTGTGGGGACCTGGGACAGGACCCAGGGAATAGCCTGGAGTTGTGTCAGGACAGGTTCAGGTTGGATATCAAAGGAAGTTCTTCCCCCAGAGGGTGTCGGGCGCGGAACAGGCTCCAAGGCTGAGGGAGGGCAAGAGGCGCACTGAGGCACAGGCTGCGACCGCTGAGGTGTCCTGCGGAAGAACCCGACGGTCCCGGTGGGTCCCTCCCAACCCGGGACACCGTCAGAGCCCACAGCCCCGGGCGGAGGCAGCGGCGCCTCCACCTCCCGGCAGCCCGCGGGCCGCGCCCCGCCCCGCGCCCGCCCCGCCATCGCGAGAGCGGCGCGCCCGGAAGCTCCACGTCGGAGGGGTCGGATCCTGCCCGGGGCGCGGCGGCACCGCGGGGACAGCGGGGACACACCTGAGGCACCCCGGGGACACCGAGGAACACCTGAGACACGCCGCGGGGCACTGAGGGGCAGCGGGGCCATGGTGAGCGCGGGGAGCGCCGCGGCCGGCCCGCGGTGCGGGGCGCTGACAGCCCCGGGCCGCGGCAGCACCGGCGGGGTGTCCGTGCAGCTGTCCCGGTGTGTGGGGCAGAGCGGCCCGGGGGGCTGAGCAGTGCCACGAGTGGGCACAGAATGGAGTGTTTGGTGTTGGTGGCAGGAGCAGTGAACCCCAAATCCATCCCACTCCCCCCTGCCGTGTCTGTAGGTCACAGGCACTACGTGGGAACTGGGTATCTTTTTCTCCTTGCAGTGTCTAATATTTAATATGTTTTATTAATATTATTCCACCATTAAACACTTGCAGCGTTCTCTGATTGGATATTATCCATTAAGTTCTCAGAGATAAAATGTCAGCAGCATTAAGTGAGCTCAGCTGAGTGTCCAAATGAATCTATAATGCATCAAATAGTTTAGAAAATAATTTAGAAAGCCATCTTCATCATGCCTTTTAAATACTGTTGAATTTACATTGCTAGTGATGAAAGTGGAAGGTCAAAGCCTTCTCTGTAAGGGAAAGATTTAAACTTCTCCCTCCTCTCAGTTTCTACGATATAGTGTTCTATTCTAAAACCTAATTTTGGAGTTGTGAATGGAAATAAATTTATAATGGGCAAATGTCAGTGTGCTCTGTGGTGATAATTGGCTTTCCTACCTGTTTTTTCAGGTGAAGTAGCAGGAAGATTAATTTTCTAACATTTGTATTGGGACCAAGTTCTCTTTGCTTTGCTTTAGGAGTTCAGGGACACCAGGAAGTTGTGCAGTGCATCTTGGCTTTGTTGTTTTGTTTTGTTTTTTACTGTACTGGAGATACTTTTTACAGTATGAAGAAATTCTGAATTTCACAAAATTAAATTAAACAGTCCCATTGCCATTGGTGGGGATGTGATGTTTCCCTACAAAAACAAATTAGCAGATGGATAGAAAAGAGGAGCAGCCTTCTGTCTGTCTGAAAAGCAAGACTGGATCCTTTTATTTTGAGGTTTAACTCTAGCTTTTCTTTTCCCATTGTATTTCTGTGGCAGTTTTCTGTTAAATAACGTGGTATTCCCAATTCTTTCCTCCTCCCCAGCCTCTCCGACTGGACATAAAGCGGAAGCTGACGGCTCGGTCCGACCGGGTGAAGAGCGTGGACTTGCATCCCACGGAGCCATGGATGCTGGCCAGCCTCTACAATGGCAGTGTCTGCGTTTGGAATCATGAAACACAGGTGATGAGCTTGCTTTTCCTCTGTTAGGAAATCTTCATGCCCAACATATGTGTGTCTAGGACTGAAAAACTGAATTGATACAAGAACCTTAAATCAGTGCCACTGATTGACTGTGCTCTCCTCTGATTACGAAAGTCACTGTATTATTAGACGAGAAGGAAACATTGTTAAGAAAATATAAGGAGCTGATTTCAAAACTTGTATTTTCTCCAGTGCTTTAAGCTTATTATTTTTTATTTTTAGACTCTGGTGAAGAATTTTGAAGTGTGTGACCTGCCCGTGAGAGCTGCCAAATTCGTGGCGAGGAAGAACTGGGTTGTTACTGGAGCTGTAAGATACTGTCCTCTTGCGCTTTCATGTGCAGCTGTTGTTTATCTGATTCATTTTCATGCCATTACTTTGTCCATCACATAATAATCTAATCTGATATAATTCATAGAAAAGAACTTCACTACAGTTTCCCAGAAATTTTCTCCTTTAAGTGAGCTTAGAAGCTTAAACTTTTCATTTCAAAAGACAGCAGCCTGATAAGGTGACTGACTGTGGAGGTGGTGCAAGGTAGATCTAGGGTCAACTTCTGCTGCCAGCTGGAACATGCTCAGCACCCAGTTTTGACTCACTGTTGGTGCTACTTTAACTAAGATGAAACTATTGACAGTCCTAGGTAAGATTAATTAGAAGTTGCTTTCACTTCTGGATTTGGTTATTTTAAAAACAAAAGTTTTTCGTTTTGCTCAACTCTAGAAAAACCTCTGCTTTTATTCAATGAAAGCACTTTGAGAAAAAGTTTTATTCTAATCTTGGTAACTCAATTTTCTTGATGGAATTAATATTTTTTGCATAAATTGAGGTAGTGCCTAAATGTTTTTGTCTCAGTTTTCTCTTCCTAGTCCTATACCTTGTACACAGAGTAAAATTTCCTTGTCATTTCATTGTCTTATGCTGCTGTGACCAAGTTACTTCTAAAAATGAAATTTTGGTTAAAGTTTTTCCAATTCTTAAGTGCCTTGGAACAGCACTGGGTAATTTATAGACTTCTGAATCAAAGTAAAATTTTTATCATTAGCAATATGCAGACAATACATTTTTAAAATATTTAGTTGTTAGAGGCTTTTCAGTGCTGGATTATTTTCTCTAGCTCCCCTGCACTGCATAGAAGGTGCACTGTGCAGAGAGTCTTATTTTAATGGTGCCTTTTTTTCCCTTTCATAGGATGACATGCAAATCAGAGTTTTTAACTACAACACCTTGGAAAGAGTTCACATGTTCGAGGCCCATTCCGATTACATCCGTTGCATTGCTGTGCATCCCACACAGCCCTTCATACTGACCAGCAGTGGTAAGAGCCCTTGGGGTATTTTTAGATTTGTTTTATATTTAATAACCAGCTACTTTAGGCTTCTGTTTTCTGTGTAGTGAGGGATTGCATGTTTTTTCCTTTTTCTGCTCAGACAGGAATTCCCGAGCAAGTATCAACAGGGCAGTTGTCACTTTGTTATTTCTTTGTCACTTGCATTTGTGTTTCTTTAATGGAATATCAACTGCAGTTACAATTGAAAATGTAGTAGCTTTTGTTCTTGTCAGAGTAGAGCAAAGAGCCTTCCCTTAAATACCTGCCAGGGAAAAGGTTCCTATATGTGCTAATTAACGTGGCAAACTCAAATAATAGCACAAGTTCGGTTTTTTCAAAAATTCCATAATAGTTTGGAATATGTTTTCATCTGGCAATCGGACATGGAATCAACAAGTAACTTTAATAGTTTTCCCAGAATATCACTGAGCTTTCTGTTACTTGATATGATCTGTGTTACTCAGGATTGGAAGATCAGTGTCCCAAGAACACCCAGGTTGTGCTGCTCAGTCTTTTTTTTCCTGTAAACCTTACTAATGTTGTCAGAGCTCTGCAAGAATGCAGAAAGCTTTGTGAGTCACAAGCACCACATATTGCTGTGTTTTGCTATTGAAACTTACACTTAACACTTGAAATGAAGGTACTAAGGAGCTTTCTTGTCTCTGCTTCCTGTTCCTAACCAGTCATGAGAGTGGGTGCTTCAGAACAAAGCACTGGTCCAGTTACTTAATGTCTGTCTTAATTATTTTAATATTAGTAATTCAATCCCTTAATATCAATTCTTAATCTCCCTTTTAGAGACAAATTAATTACTTTCTTAGTTTTATCATCATTTTACTGGACAGTCTTTTTGAGAAACTTGTCCTCGCTGTGGTCGTTTTGCAAAGAAGGACTGGTAAAATCTTCCAGATGAAAAATATATCGAGTATTAGCAGTGCCTCCTTTCCAGCCTTCAGCTTGAAGCTGTTGAGGATTATGTAGTTTAAAAAAGTGGTCATCACTCTCTGATTGGTTTCTTGTTGTTTGTGATTTTTTTTTTCAGATGACATGCTCATTAAACTCTGGGACTGGGATAAAAAATGGTCTTGTTCTCAGGTGTTTGAAGGACACACCCATTACGTTATGCAGATTGTCATAAACCCAAAAGACAATAATCAGTTTGCCAGTGCCTCTTTGGATAGGACAATTAAGGTAAAGAAACTTACAGAAGTTTGACCCTGGGCAAAACCAAACCAAAACAAAGCAACACCGTGCAGAGCTTCCCAGGACCAGCACAAGCCTTCCCCCCGAAAGTCCCCCCTCAAAGGGGAGAAAAACGGTGAAAAAACCAAGGGGAAGGGGAGAAAACTTAAAAGCCTCAGACCATGAGGGGAAGATATATATATATATATATTTATTTATTTACAGAGGAGGAAAAGGGAACTTAGTGCTATGTGCACACAACACGAATACCAGGCAAATACAGGGAAAGAGAGGTAATTCAAACAGTACTATATAGGTACTATATATTCACGCAAAGAAAACAGATAAGGCACTGCATTACCCAAATAGTGAAGTGACCAGCCCCGAGCTGCGGCCCCTCTCCCCACCACCTGCCCGATGAGAGACTGACCCGCCCAGAGAAGAGACTGCACCAAAGAGGCTGACCAAAGGAAGAGTGTCCGAAGACAGGGTGTCCCAGCTCTTCCTCCCTCACTCTTATATCCCACATGATGTGAGATAGTAGGGAATACCTCTGATTTGTCAATGTATGTCGCCTGACTCATTTCCCAGGAACGCCTAAAATCAACAAACCTAGCCAAAGCCTAAAATTTAAAACTACCACAAAACTGTATTTGGGGATTTTTTTTTAGTCATTAAGTAATTATAAGCATATACAAACCAATAATCCTGTATGGACAGTGGGTCAATATTCTTAAAAGCAGGTGCAAGAATTGAATTTTAATTGAACAAAGACCTGAACATTGGTCAATTTGTGATAAACATGAGAAAATAGCAGTGTATCTGCACTTATTTTGTATCTTCATTCATCATGTATCCTCATGAGATTTGTTATTCATTTAATGTAACTGGGAAAAAACTAAATTCAGGACGCAGTCCCTGTGTATGCACAAACTTGTTGCTTTTTCTGGGTGTTTAGTTCATTTCATAAACAGATACTGCTTCTTACACACAGTGCATTCAGTGGTTTTGTGTCCTTGAAAAAAAGTGGAAAGAAACCAATTTCATTGATTGGAGGTATGGGCAGGGCAAGTGCAACTCAGCATTGTTGGTGTTTTTTATTTGGGGGGAAGGACTGGTAGTTTGAGCAGTTGTTGAGATTCATCACATAAGAAAAACAACTGTGCCTTTGGAATTCCATAGCATTTATCTTTGCACTTGTAAAGTACCCCTGAATACCTGCTGTGTTTGGCAAGCTTGACCTGGAGGCACAAGATCAATAACTCCATGTGGTTGGATGTTTTGTTGGGTCTTTTCCTGGGAAGGTGTGGCAGCTGGGATCATCCTCCCCCAACTTCACCCTGGAAGGCCATGAGAAGGGAGTGAACTGCATCGACTATTACAGTGGTGGGGACAAGCCCTACCTCATCTCGGGGGCCGATGACCGGCTGGTGAAGATCTGGGACTACCAGGTACGTGCTCAGCTCCTCAGGAACCATGTGCAGGCAGAGCCATCAGTGCCTGGGTGTGAATACACCTACAGACTTCCCTCAGTTTTCCTTGGAAAGAAGGAAGAGGCAGAGGAAATAGTTCATGCCATATATTTAATGAAAAGTTTGTTAACCATCAAGAAAATCTGCTGTGAATTTAAATAGCCTCAAAGTTGATTCTTAAAATTAAATTTGGCATGAGGTTTCTGTTGTTAGCATTAGGTGTTTTTTCTTGTAACATATTAATCCCTGCCTTTTAGGCTTCATATTTGTGGATTAAGGTGCTCCTCTTTTATGTTCAAGTGTAAATATTATGTAAATATTGTTCATATATCAACTCTTTCCATCCTTTCACTCCTCTTTAACTTTTTTCTTTATTACTTTCCCTCTCCTTTTTCATCCTGTGCACATTTACACAGGTACCTCTGTGCATGCACACACATGCATGACAGGAGTCATGAGGTGACCCGTTTGAATGCTCTGCAGGAAAGAGGTCCAGTCTAGGTATTCAGTTCTGTTGTTGGACCATAGAATTCTTAAGTTCTTCCTGTGACAAGTTTATGAATGGCCAAAAGGACAAGACAAAAGTTCTTAACCCAGAAGTTTAAGCTGGCACTGTTAATTTAAGCATTCACTGCAGTAATGACTCTTACACAACAGTGCTGGTAATTTTGCCACAATGTAGAACTGTGGACATCAATGACATACTCTGATCTTAGTTACATCAAGCACAGTAACATTTTCTTTCACAACTCTGTGAATGAACAATCTTGCCAAAGTCAATAGTAGCTCTGTCTTCACCTGTAGTTAGATTCGGATGTTTTGTTCTGATTTTTTTGCAGAGAACTCAGTTTCTGTTTAATCTATTGTGCTATGCAGCTCTGGGAAAGCATATTTTCCGGTCAGAAACCCATCTGAAAATAGAGGAAAACACCTCTGTCAAGGGAAATAAATATTTTCTTCTGGACAGGAGAAATTAACTCAGTACAATTATATTTTTTAATATGTTAATGCTGTTGTTTGAGCGTCTTGGAAATAAATGGAAGAAATCTAGAGAAGCATGTTTTCAGACAAATTTTGGATTTGGGGGAGATTTTTTTAAGAAATGAAACTTAAAATGTAGCAATGTGCTCATTATCTGTCCCTATACTTCTCTTCTGCAGAATAAAACCTGTGTACAGACACTGGAAGGACATGCTCAAAATGTGTCGTGTGTCAGCTTCCACCCTGAACTGCCCATCATCATCACAGGCTCAGAAGATGGTAATTTTGTGTTTTCTGATGTATGAAGGACAGGGAAAGTACCTATTGGGGAGTTCTTCTTGTGCTGTGGCTGCACAGCTCCTGCCCTGGCACTGGGAATAGATGAAGGGTATCCATCCCTTTGTTTTTCCTGTAGGAACTGTGCGCATTTGGCATTCGAGCACCTACCGCCTGGAAAGCACCCTGAACTACGGCATGGAGAGAGTGTGGTGTGTGGCCAGCCTGAGGGGATCCAATAATGTGGCTTTGGGGTATGATGAAGGCAGCATTATTGTCAAGGTACACTTGATTTGAAATGAGAAGTGGGGATTCAGAAGAAATGATTTCTAATTATGGGATAATTTGTAAAATACTGAAAGTTTGGCATTTTAATTGGTGTTTTTAAACAGAGATGGGTTATTTCATTTGATATTTTCAATGGAAAAGAAAATCAATATATTTTTTCCCCTTCCTAACTTTTTACACTACATTTTCTAGCTTGGTCGTGAAGAACCTGCCATGTCCATGGATGCAAATGGAAAAATTATTTGGGCTAAACACTCAGAAGTCCAGCAGGCTAACTTGAAAGCCATGGGAGATGCTGAAATCAAGGATGGAGAGAGATTGCCCCTGGCTGTGAAGGATATGGGGAGCTGTGAAATCTATCCCCAGACAATTCAGCACAACCCTAATGGACGGTAATGCAGTTGTTTATCACTTCTCTGGGATTGTTTTTTTGTGTGTTAACAGATAGGCTAAAATAAAAGAATGGAATGCAAGTTACAAGAGCTGCTCAGTGGAGACCAGAAGGAAGAGGAATAGCAAGTAGCTGGCAACATGATGCAGAAATAAAATGCACTTCCACGACACTTGGGGAATATATAAAGCTCATGCTCTGTCTGCATTTGAAGGGATTATATCAGGCATAGGAGCCTTTAACTTTTTAGATCATTTGCCTTCTTGGTGATGCCTATTGCACTGAACAGAGCTATCTGACAAATTCCATCTTTCTCATGCTCCAGGTTCGTGGTGGTGTGTGGTGATGGTGAGTACATCATCTACACAGCCATGGCTCTGAGAAATAAGAGCTTTGGCTCTGCACAGGAGTTTGTTTGGGCACATGATTCCTCAGAGTAAGTGGTGCACGTTTTTTCCTTGTATTAGCTTTGCTGCTGCTCATTTTTGGGCAAAAGTAAACAGTAAATAGGCCTGAAGACTAAAACCTGTGTGGACAATGAGCTTTCAATAACTGGCCTGCTTTAAAATTTTCTATCTGTAGCACTCTGCTAGTTGTAGAAAATAACTCAAATGCAGCTGTTTTGTAGCAGCTTATGGTTTAGTAATCTGCTACTTTGCAAAGTGAATAATTGCTTTCTTTTTTCTTAAAATTTAATCTCTATTTAGATATGCAATCCGGGAGAGCAACAGTGTTGTAAAGATATTTAAAAATTTCAAAGAGAAGAAGTCGTTCAAACCTGATTTTGGAGCAGAAGGTAAGCATTTACTGTTAAAATAGACATGTTGGTGTATTTTTTGCACAGTGTGGATTTCTTTTACCTCTATCTTCTTGCAGGCATCTACGGTGGTTTTCTCTTGGGAGTCAGATCTGTTAATGGCCTGGCATTCTATGACTGGGAAAACACAGAACTGATTCGCAGAATTGAAATTCAGCCCAAACACGTAAGTTTCTAGATGGGACTGAAGATATTTACCTGTCTGTTTCTAATGATTTTTCTTTTTTTTACTGAACTGCTGATTTTCTTGAATGAAGCCAAGCTGTCAATCATAAAGTAACATGTTTATCTCAGTCATGTAGCAGAAGGAAAAAAAACCATTCTTGTATGTGTTGGTTTCTCAGGTCCTAAAGTTTCTAGAATTAGTATGTTTTAACCTTAATTTACACATCCTCCTTTCTTAATCTGGTGTGCCTAAAATTGCTGTTGTTGATTCTGATGGTACAGATTTTCTGGTCTGACTCGGGTGAGCTTGTGTGCATTGCTACAGAGGAGTCGTTCTTCATTCTGAAATACCTGTCAGAAAAAGTGGCAGCAGCCCAGGAAACACATGAAGGTGTCACTGAAGATGGAATTGAAGATGCCTTTGAGGTACTTTCTATATAAAAAGTGGGATAATATTAGAGATGGTAGAGGGAATTCTTCCCATAGTGTAGCAAACTTAGTCCTTAACATAGTCCTGTTTAAACCTTGGTTTCCAGACCATTGGGTACCACACAGCACATCTGCCTAAGGAACACTGTTCATCAGTTTGTTTGGGTTCCTGAGGAGAGTTCTCCCTGTTTAAATCCCACAACAGACAGTTATGCCTGCGGTTTTCTTCCGTTACCTGTTTATTAATCTCACAGTGTTACAGATACTGTTTTTAAAACACACTTTTGGGTCATAACTTAAGCCTTTTTCTTCAATTTTCATGTTTTGACATGTTATTCAAGTTTGAGAAATAAAAAAATCTCATGCTGTGAAATGTCAGAAATGAAAATTTCAGAAGGAAAGTTGTCTTTGATTGCCTTGCTTAATGCTTAGTTTGGTGCTTGTTCCCTAGATTTATAACTGGTTTAGTTAAGGACTAAGGTAGCATTTTTTGTAAAACTAAATCACTATTTATGTACTTCTAATCTGTATGTAAACTTATTTTTGCAACTTGCCCAGATACCTACTTAGAATATTAAAGATAATTTTGAAGTGCGGTAGTCTTTCTGCTCCTAAAAGGACATGTTTATGTCTCTAATTAAACCGATCTTACTTTGCAGGTTCTTGGTGAGATTCAGGAGATTGTGAAAACAGGTTTGTGGGTCGGTGACTGCTTTATTTACACCAGTTCTGTGAACAGACTCAACTACTATGTTGGAGGGGAAATTGTCACTATTGCCCATTTAGACAGGTAAGTTGCTGCTTCAGGTTATGAGAAAGTGTTAAAGGTTCTTTCAGTCAAGTGAGTGCAAGGTAAACCTTGCTTGCTGTGCATTACAGCTTGGTCTTCTGTATCACACTGATATATGTTGAGGCAGAAATGTAATCCTGGAAGGAATAAACAGTGCTATGTGAAAGTGTGTATCTAGTAAAAGTAGAATATTTTATGTATTCTTGCTACCGTAGAACTACTGGAGGATTTTTTTTGATAAGACTGTTTTGTAGTGGATCTATTGAAGATGAATATTCTTTGTTTTGTTTCAGAACTATGTATCTTCTGGGGTATATCCCCAAGGACAACCGACTTTATTTGGGTGATAAAGAGCTGAACATTGTTAGTTACTCTTTGCTGGTCTCAGTGCTTGAATATCAGACTGCTGTGATGAGAAGAGATTTTGGTATGGCTGACAAAGTTCTTCCCACAATTCCAAAAGAACAGAGAACCAGAGTTGCACATTTTCTTGAAAAACAGGCAAGAAAACTAATTCTTAGTTATGAAAATAAATAAATCAGTTAATTCACATTTTTAATGGAGTTTGCTAAGCAAAACACAGTGATGTTGTCTGTAAGCATGAACTCTTGTTAATTATCTGTATTTATTTGAGCATACTGTAACCTTCTGTTGAGAGTATTTTTGTTAAAACATCTAGGATGCTGTTTGACTTCACAGATCCCAACCTAACTTTCAGATTTTTCTTTTAGGGCTTCAAACAACAAGCTCTTGCAGTATCTACAGATCCAGAGCATCGTTTTGAACTTGCTCTTCAACTTGGAGAGTTAAAAATAGCCTATCAGCTTGCAGTGGAAGCAGAGGTAAGTATTTAATTTTTGGTGATTCATACAGATGTTAGTGTTAGCAGGAATCTCAGAGCCCCTGTAAGAAAAGGCAGTGGTATGTAGGGATGCCATACAACTCCCTGAACATATCAGAAATGCCTCCAGCTCCCTTGATAAAGCTCTTCTGCCTGTAATTCAAAGGTATCTAAGCTGTGGGATGGGGACAGAAGAATGTTGTCTGCTCAGAAAGCTACAGGAGCTCCTGGAGAATACAGAACTTGAGCCAAGAATGTCTCCAGTACCTGACAGTGAAAGGAGGAATGACAGGGCTGAGGGCTTTAGGCCTCTGTTCCAGCCTTGGCAAACTTAGACTGCTGCACTAGAAAGGCTGCAAGGCAGTGATTTGTCCCATAGCCATTAGTCAGAGAATTGCTCTCACAGTTCCTGTTGTAAAATAATAGTTGGTGATAAGGAGTGTAAACTTAGTTAGAGACACACATGCCTTTCTTCATCCTGCAGGTTAACTTGGGAGCTTTTAGAGATTGTTACCGTGTCAGTTTTCAAAGTTATTCCTACCTCCCACCTCCATGTTTACTGACAAACTGTTTATATTATGTAATAATATGGTATAGCTGTGTAATGATCTTATGTCATGGTATAGCTGTGTAATGATCTTATGTCATGCTGTGAAAGCCACAGTAATCACAGGACCTCAAAGGGAAATAAGTGTAGTGGTGGGATACAAGCACCTTCACAAGTAAATGTACATTTTCATACTGAGTGCTCTGAAAAATCTTTAAATCCTGTTCAAAAATGTGAGCGGTTGTTTGTTTGTTTCTGTCTCTCCCCTCTTTGTACAATTAGTCAGAACAGAAATGGAAGCAACTTGCAGAGCTTGCCATTAGTAAATGCCAGTTTGGCTTAGCCCAGGAGTGTCTGCACCATGCACAAGACTACGGAGGGCTGCTGCTCCTGGCCACAGCTTCGGGAAATGCCAACATGGTGAACAAGTTAGCTGAAGGAGCAGAGAAAGACGGCAAGAATAACGTGGCATTTATGAGCTACTTCTTGCAGGGAAAGTAAGTAGCAAACAAGAGATTTTGATTGTTCTCTTCTGCTTTCCTGAGTTCTAGGAACCTCAGGTTCTTCAAATGTTTAACTAGAGCTAACTTAAAACTTCATAGAGGCCGGTGGTACGTACCTTCTCAGAAAAGCTGCCTCTATTTTATGATAGCTACTAGATTTAAAATCTGAAATGAAAGCACTTTAATGTAATAGAATAAACAGTTAATCCGATACAGGAATTCGTCTCTACTAAATTTACTGGTTAAAATCACATTTTAAAATCTTCTAGGCTTGACTCATGTTTGGAACTCCTGATTAAAACTGGGCGTCTCCCAGAAGCTGCTTTTCTTGCACGGACATATTTGCCAAGCCAAGTTTCCAGGTAATTTCCAAGCATATGCAGAGCACAAATAGTGTTGTCAGAATTAGCTGTCTGTAACAAACATGGTTTGTGTCTCCAGGGTAGTTAAACTCTGGCGGGAAAACCTCTCTAAAGTCAATCAAAAAGCTGCTGAGTCCCTTGCTGATCCTACAGAATATGAAAACCTTTTCCCTGGATTAAAAGAAGCTTTTGTGGCTGAAGAGTACATTAAACAAAGTCTCCCTGACCTGCGGCCAGCCAGGGAATATCCCCTTGTCACTGTAAGTGGAGGTTTTATTGTCTCTAGAAGGAAGACATTCGTTGCTGTGTCAAATCAGCTCTAAGCAAGTCAGGGCAACATTTAAACATACATGTTTTTGGTGGTTTTTTTACTTTTAGCCAAATGAAGAAAGAAACTTACTTGAAGAAGCAAAAGGATTTGAGCCTTCTAGGGTAATGGCATCTCAGGTCAGTGCTACTAAGCGATGAATTCTAGGAGACAACTTTGCTATTTGATGGTAACATCTACCCTGGAGAATATTTCACCACTAATGAACAAATTATTGCTCTTACTGGCTTCACTGTAAGCACTGTAGCTGAGCTCATTTCTTTTGCCTCAAATTCTTCTTAATCTATGTCTGTAACTACTAATAGCTTCTTGACTGCAAAATTATTAGTGTGCTTCCTTGCCCTGGGTCACCCTTTGTAGTGTGAGTAATTGTAGAGTGTTATCATTGAATTCATCCTGCAGGAAAACAATTTCAGTTGCACATACAAACAATGCCTCTACTGCAGCTGATTTTCTAAAAGCTCAGTAGCTGGAACCTGGAAACTCTTGTGTATTACAGCAATTAAAAATGTTTTATGTTCTCTGCTCGTGTGCAGCATGGTTATGGAACAACACTGTTTCATAGCTAACTGATTTGGAATCCTGCTCAGGAATTCAAACAGATGATGTAATCAATACCTGAAGTAACAAACTGATTTTTTTTCTTTACCACCTCAGTTGTCCAATTATTATGCAGAAAATGTGACTTAAATGTAAGGTATGAGCATACAGATTGAAACAAACACTTAAAATGCTTTTTAGAGCTTAAACAGAAGGTGACAACTTCTAATTCTTGCTCATGTCAAATACATTTGTACATGAAAATCAGAATGAGGCTATGAACATCTAAAATTAGAGCTGCATCAGAAACTGAGGGAGAAACAGAAAAGCCACAACTCCCCGTTCTGTTTGTATTTTTTTCTCATAGGCGATGCACTACAAAACATCACTAGCAGTTCAGAGAAGTTAGCTTACTTTCAAGTAGCTGTAGTGAATTTTGCTTGTTGTGTCTCAAAGCAAGTATCATTAAAGCAAAATCAAACTTCTGTGCACATTTGTTAAAGACAGTAAATACAGCAAAAGTTACCTGAAACAAATGAGCATTAGCTTGCATTAGAAGCTGAAAATGCCATTGATGTTAGAAGTGTATCTTTGCATTCAGCTATGATTGCACAGAAGCCCTAAACCACAGTTGTCTTTTGCAGGGTAGGAGATAATTATAGAATTAATCAAAACAATTAATTGAATAGTATTGCTTCAGTAGTGATACTAACTGATGAAATATCTTAATATAAAATTTGTGCAGCAGTGAAAAGATAAAGTGTTAAACCATTACAGGGTATGGGACACAACGTCCAGCAACAGCAGTAAGGTTTGCTGTCAGTCTCAAGTAACCTAATCTGTCCCGAGGACCTTGACAATCACTTTCTAATAGCACTTCAGTATTTGAAATGAACTGATACTTTCTGAAGGTTGTTTTCCTTTTATCAGTTCCATCCATTGAAGCAGGTCCAACTGCTTCAAATAAACAGGGCAGTCTCCAGCAGAGTGAGGACTAGAACCCTTACAGGCTGTGGCTCAAGAATTACTGAGGGGAAACTTTGAGAGAGAACTACTGGGAAGGGGAAATTACAGGTTTGCTGTTGTTTACTTGCTTTTGTCAAAAAATTTTAACTCAAAAGAACTAAAGGAATTTCTTTGTCATTAGAAGGTGGCTGAAGAACCAGTTCCCTCTCCTAAACAAGAAGTGATGAAGACAGTTTTGCAGAATTCTGATACACTTCCAACAAGAGATCAGAAGGTACCAAAACGTATTTCTGGGGAGCACTACAAGCACTAATTGTCTGTTAAAGACTTCAATTTATAGTGTGATTTAACAAAGCTACTGGAAAAGGTCTCTGTTACTAGACCTGGACAGCTGAGGGCCAGTAGTGTACAGATCCCTTCCCATGTGGTGCAGAAACCATACCCAGTAACACAGACCAGTTCAACAGCTATGGGGGGGTTCAAGGAAGACAGTTGGTCAGAGATGGCAAAAAGTTGCAACTCAAAGAGCCTTTCCTACCAAGCAGTAACTTCTCTCTACATCTTATATTACACTCGTGTTGCACAGAGCTGCCATCCTTGGGGTTTTGCAGAATGTGCAAGTGCATCCTACAGAACCATACACCGTATAGGCTGGCTGCCATGTAACCATAGTAGTATCCCCTTCATCTAGTCTTTTCTTTCCCTAGACACTGCTGGACTTGGAAGATGACTTAGATAACTTGGATCTGGAAGATATTGATACCACAGATATCAATCTGGATGAGGAGATCTTAGATGAGTGAACATCCTTTTTTAGATGACCAAATCAGTTACTCCAAACCAAGGAATGAAGTTCTGTGGACTATGTGCTCCAAGTTAATTTGATTTTTATACAAGTGGACCACATACATGTAGAAGGAAGTGTAGACCCAGCAACTGTACAAAGAGAATCAGCTTCCAGTATGTTGAAATTCAAGACCTATGCCTGCTCCTGCGCATACTAAACATTATTTTCATTTTTCAAGCAACTCAATAAATTCTTTTAAACATTCTCCTCAGTTCTCCATTTACTAGTAATTCTACTAAGAATAATGTCATTCCTAAGAATAACCTAGCTTCAATAGAGTGTATTAGAAATACATGAAACAGGAGCATAGTAGCTGAACATTAGTATTTTAACCTGACTTTTCTCAGCATGTACACACAGGTATATGGTTGTTTTCACTGTGCTGTTTAGGTTGATTTTAGTAACAATCAGTATTAGCTCAACTGTTCTTTCAGACACCACTTTTAGCTAAAAGATCTAACAGAGCAGTAATAACAGCTTAAGAGGTGGAAATGGTGTTACACCCTTTCCTTAATTAAGCGGTTCAGACCCTGCACTTACCTCAATAAGTGACATTAATTGTGGGCAATCCTTTCGATTAAGATGTAACAAGTAAAAAAATTAAACTCAGGGTATATTGTCACCAAAAACGAAAGTCATGATGACTGCTCTAAGTTCATTTACAGACCATTTCAAAATAACAAATTGCTGTTGTGATTCTTTAAAATTTCAGTAAAAAAAAAAATAAATCTAGAACAGTCAGTTTAAAGTATTTATTGTGGAATCCTGTACAGAGAATGTTTATAAACAGACATAGAACTTAGATGAACTGAGGTTTATTTCATGAAGCTGTAGAAGTAGCCATTGCCTCTTCATAAGCCTGCAGGGCCAGCTGTATGTAGCCTTCTCTCTGGGATTCAGTTTTCACAAATACCTGCAACCACGGCAGGAGAGAGATTAATGTCCAGTTAACAGCAGAGTTGCAGAGTGAGATTTCATCATGCCAGTGGCAGATCAGCCACCTACAATTGAAATCCTGGTGCAGTTATATATTTTACAGCTTAAAAAAGCCCCAAGGTGGCATGCAGAACAGTTCTAGTTAAATATCTGCCTCTTAAGGTAAGGAGAAATTTAGACTAGTAAATGCAGTTCTGCAGTTTAAAAGCTTTCTCCTGTGTGGTTAAGAAGCCTAAAGCAGAAAAGCATACCTTGATCAGATCAACTCCTTGAAGTTTCCCTTCCTTAGCTTCTTTTGCTGACTGGCATTCAGGATGTAGCATATGATACAATGTAATCAAACTTGTAGCATCATCCAGCCTAAAAAAAATAAAGGCTCATTTGTAGCAATTACTGTCTCTTAATTATTAAGCATATACAGAGAAAGTGGATTTTGTGATGTACTTTGCACACCATGGGCTGTCATAAACTGCTGCTTTCACTGAGTATGCAGTCACTGGACTATGGTAAACAGGAAAACAGGCATCCCATCATCTCTTGCAATGGCAGCCCCTTCGTGGGAAGGCAGACCAGAAGCACATGAACACCATGGTGCACCAAGCAAAGTACCTAAATCTATCCCTAGTGCAGCTGAAGCCTGTTGTCCTGTTCGGCAGTAACACAGCTGAAATCTCTCTGCGAAACACAAATTATTACCCAATAACAAGTATTTAGTGGAACAACTGTGCCAAAGGGCACAGTTTCTAACAGACTGCAGTAACTAGCATTTTTCACAGAAGTAGCATTACAAATCCTGTGACAGCTCACTGCTGAACTGAAAACCTCTGACATGAGTGGCAGGTAAAGATGCTCCAAACTGGTAATTTGAATTGTCCAGATACTTGAATTTTCCCTTTAGCAATCTTACTCCAAAACAGGAATTTCCCTGCTTTCTCCATATTCTCAGGTTTAAAAGTAAGATATGACCACCTGTTCCAAGTTTCTAACTGCAACAGCAGGAAATGAATGCCACTATCACTGCAACGTGGGGTTCTAATTGTACAAATTTCTCCCAGCTCTGGTGACATTTTGAACAATACTGCTTGCTTCACGGAGCTTTGAATAAGTTTAGCAGCATATCTTATAGAAATCCACCCTATTAAAATGGAAGTGTATTTATGTGTTCCTAAGTTACTCAGGAATTGCTCTAAAACCCACAGTGTATCAACCTTGTAAGCCTAAATTGCAAGATGGAATTACTAGGCTTTTAAGATCAGCACTGCCCAAAACTGAAAGTGTTTGACAATTACATGGGAAACAAAAACCCAAGAACTACAAAAGGTCAGTTTCTGCAGAAACTTAGTTAATACCCTACAACTTAATGGACTGTAGTTGGTGCTTCTATATAGCTAATAGTACCTATACAGCTAACAGAGCCATCCTAAAATTTCATGCAAATGAAAACTTTTCTACAGAAAACTTACAGAAACACTATTTTCAAACAGTAGTGCTTGTTGTTTTCTGTTTTTTTAGATCAGCAGAATTAGTAAGTGTCGAACAGTACTCACAAGTCCCTGTTGATCATATCTATTAGTAAGCCATCTGTTCTCTTCCTGTTGACCAGATACCACACCATCCCTCCAAAGTGTCTCGTTGAGCGCAGCAGATCGTACTTGGCATGTTTATCAATATCATCGTAAGTCCGATGATGAACCTACACGCAGAAAAGGTTTCAGTTTCATTCACACAACTGGAGCTTGGTGACAGTTCTTCTACCTCTCACTTAGTTTTTAATCTCTTTTTTATTTCTCTGACGTGCAGGAATAAGCCACACACTGAACCACGCTACGTTACAGCTTTATGCATGATATAATTCAGGGTAGAACTAGGATAGCCCAGTTCTTAGTACTTAGGTATAGACACCTTTATGGTAAAAGGAAGCGAAATCTTAATTATGTCCTGAACATTTGGGGAGGGAGGGACATAACCTCTGAACCTTTCTTGCATTACTGTCAAGTTGTAATCTGTTTTTTAAGGAGAAAAATGCTAGAGCAAAGGGGTGAAACTTTACTTTGAAGAAAAGGTACTTGAAAAATTGCTTAATAGAAGTTACAATTTCTCAAATCACTGAGACTATTACAGTGTAAAGAGTAGTAAACATTTTAAAGGCAAGTGCAGACTAACATTTACCAGCAGCTACAGCTACTAACTTTAAACAGTTCAGCTAAACTACATTTTTGAAACTAGGCTTTATCAAAAATCATACTTTGTGCACAATGCTATCTCTCAAAGTGCATTTTCTTTCATCTGCCTCATCCTTTCAAGTCTAACAGAGCAGTCACCCTGACTTCAGCACCACAACTCTGCTCATGGCCATTTAGGGGTGTTATCATCAACTCTAGTTTGATAGCAAAAATACCTGCATAAAGACTTTCTTTTTTTACATACGAAATACTTTTCTATGCTGTTGAAAATTACCTAAACAGAATCCTGTTTTACTTTTCTACATAAAAATAAACTCCAACACCCATCACAAGGGTAACTGAAAATCTGTATTGGGCCCGGGCGGAAGGTAAGAGCCCATCACCAACACCTTTGAGTCCCAAATAATATTTCTGTTTATAAGACAAACCCTAAAGTTCTTCACAAATATTTTTTTTTACTAGGAAAATGAAAAGTGAACTCACTCTGATATAGTCAGGTGAATCTGGCTCAAACTGAGCAATGCACATGTTAAGGAGATCTTCATGTCGGTCCTGCTGAAATACATTCTGAAACAACAGTTCATAATCAGGTGTAGATTCTGTATCCGACCATTTCATCTCTCTAAAATCAAAAGAGCAGCCACAATATTCTGTTCTGGGCAACACTTACAGTGAGTAACATCTTAATTGCAAGACAATGCACAGAAGTACCGTGACTGCCTTGACATTAATACAGTGTTTCTTGATTTCTGTTACTGAAACACCGCATTTTCAGATTAAATGTACAATTTCATAAATGCGTAACAAGGTGGACTTCTAGCATGGCACAGTATTTGCACCTACCCAGGATTTACCTGGTCCTAACCTGGAACTTTATTGTAGGTATTCTAAGTTACAATGACAAACAACTGTTCAAACCAGAATTCAGGCAGCTTAAAACATACACTCAGAGTGGCCTATTCAGAGCTCCTCTGCCCAGTAACAGAGTACAATTAAGTAAAAATGTCCAGTTTTGAAACTCAGGAAAAGCTTACCCCAAGGTGTTCATCCTTGAATAGCACTGGGGGAATTACTCTGCGCCCTTCTTTTGGGAAGAATATCTGTATCATTCTGTCTCGTTCCTCCCATGTTGCTTTGCGTAACACACCATTGGGTTCTCTAACTACAATGAAACGTTCCTGAAAATAAGGCAAAAAAAAGAGCATTCTGTGCCAAACCCTTCCATCTTCCTAGCCAGAACCATTGTAAAAAAGGATTCTTATTTATCCAAGTCCTTCTACATTTACGCTCACACTAACCAGTTTCTAACTGATTGTTGCTATGTGCTAGATTATGATTTCTGCCTTGGTACCTGCTAATTAAGTGCTACATTTTCACCTTAATTTTACAGTATGACATAACTGTGTATGTGCCTATACTAAAAGCTACAGCTCTGTGGAGTTTAGACAGACAATATAAGTTATACCCAGCCAAGGGAGTTAGCCTTGCTGTTGGCCTGATTTTATCACTTAATACACATGAAATTAAGAATGCAAGTGTCTTGCACTTTTTCACCTTTTTTCAGAGGTAGGTGCTAGCATCAAGTAAGGACAAGTGCACTACAAAAAATAAAACCAATAAAAACTCTATACTCAGATCTGTTCACAAGCTGCAGGGCAGCAGATGGGAAAGTTTGTTGGGACAGGGAAGTTTTCAATACACTGAAGCAGAAAAGTATATAGCCAGTTCCTGGGGAGATTGAATAATAAATGGAATAATAAATGGAATAATAAATGGAAGACTGGGCAATTCCTTTCACAGGATCATCACTATATGCATATGTGAATCCTAACTACTTGCTTAGAATTTTTTGATCCTCTAAATATTGGGTACTTAAAGACTTAAAGACGTTTCATTATACAAAGAAAGTTCTACTTCTATACTCAACATTCTACTTGTCAACTATTTCTTCACAGTTTTTCCATGAATTCATCCATTATTTGCACAGCTTTGCACCAGATCTCTGCTGTTGTGAAGTAGCTCCATCTCTTGGTCTCTGTACTAAAGTAATCCAATTCCACAGAAGGCTTCTAGGAAATATGGAAGAAGTCAGCACTCCTACTATATCACAAGCATGTGCTTGTAAAATAATTAACTCACTATCCCACAGCTTCCCCTCATGCCTGCTTTTGAGTAATAGAATGTAGTTTATCATTATCAGTTAGAAGCAAGCTTTTAGAAATACGTTTCTCTACTGCCTCGTACCAGACTAAATTTACAACTGCTCAGCCCTTTTGCAAACTGATATAACTGCATTTTTATTAAAACCTAAAGCTTATATTGAAAAAAAATTAATACTCTTAATTGTGTTACTTACACGATGTGGAGTAGAGTACGTTAAATCTGTAAACACGTATTTTGCAGTTTCGGTTCCTTCAAGGAATTTGTCTTCTGCTAAGACATCATCAATTGGCTTTCGTTCATCCAGCACAGGGGGCATGGCTAGTTTTTCTTTAGCTTCCTCAATGGCTTTTCTGGTGGCCTTGGGGGGATAAAAAAGTAGTTTAATTTTACCATTAAAAATATCATCCTACTGGAAAGCTAACATACAATTTTGGAACAAATATTTTCATTTAGAGAGATTATTTTTTTTTCTCCTATTCAAAATCCAGGTAGATGAAATTTACATGAACAATTTACCAGCACTGAAACCCGGGGCAAAATGCTGGAAGAAGTTCCAAAACTACAATGGACAAATTGCAAACACCAAGTTTATTTCAGGTATTTTTGCACGGTAATTTCCCTCAAAGCATAAACCACAGTCACCAGTTTACGTACAGCTGTGACTGTGGCTATAGAAAAACCTGCTTTAGTCAGGCCCCTTTGTCACCCTGAACAGTGTCAGACCACAGGAGGGAAAAACAGCAGTCAGAGGAATCCCAGGGCTATAATTTAAATATCAGATAAAACATTCAACACAGATAGGAAGAGTAACGGGATAATAAAGAGAAGCTGAGGAGAACAATTAACAAAATGGGTTATTGATGGAGAACAATGAACAGAAAAAGCTACTGGAAAATTTCTGAGCACCAAGGCCTTCGGAAGAGACGAAAGTGAAAAGATACAAACGTAACAAGAAGGCGGCCAGCGTTGGATCAGGAGCTAAAGGGGTGAACAAGAATAAGAAGCTAATTGGCAGAAAATGAATTGTGTTAGTTGACAGGTTCTTGCATATTCTAAGCTAGCATAGGTTCTAGCTTAGCTCAAAAACCTGAAACGAAACCAGACTGTATATAAATAGGGGCCTGTAACAAATAATAGAGAATACTTCCTGCATCATGCCAAAGGTCCCTGTTGTCAAGTCGCTACAAGAAGCTGTCCCTCAAGGAAAAAAAAGCAACTAATTTCCTTCCATATTCCACAAAAATCGAGGAAAACTGGATAAAGCAAACTACTTAGTGAAGAAACACTTATTTACATTATTTAAGAGAACGACCTGAAACAAAGGAAAGAAACCAAAGGCAGCAATGAAGAGGGCAGGAACGTGAGGTGTTACAGGGTTTACCCCTCAGGCTAACACTTATTCCCGAGGGAAGCGGCGCGGCCTACCTCCTGCAGCTGGGCCTCGGTCATCAGCTTGTACTGAGGTGGCTTCAGCTCCTTCTTCACGGGCCGGAACACCTTGTGCAGGTCGATGCCC